>UELU01141761.1:34433-69561 GCA_900490025.1 Megastigmus dorsalis
GAAATATCATCGAATCATCTTAAAAAGCCTCGAGGCCATCGCGATATACGCTCCTATATATTTTGTATTTACAAAACGAGAGAGATGTAAACACAGTATGGATTTGCTGACACACAAACAAGCCGCGAGCAGCTCGGCCGGCACACACAAAGGAAATCAACATTTCGCCCGAGCAGATTACGCGTATCGCGGAAAAAATCGGCCGAGTCGGCGCGACGCGCACCGTTTTCGCACCGTCGACGAAATCTCCGCGGTGGCGGCAGCGGCGGCGACGGCGTGTATGCGCATCCACACACATATAGAGAAGCCGGAAGCGGCGATTGAAACGTCAGGGAAAATTGATCGGCGCGCGCGCGCTTGCCATGACGAGGCGGGATCCTCCTTCTCTTGCAGAGGCGTATATATATATATATATAAGCGGGGAAAAAAGCAGCGAGAGAAAAGGAAAAAAGAAAAAAGAAGAGTTTCGCTATCATCTCACCTTCCGCGACGCCCTCCTTGGTGTCGCTGGAGCGCTCCCGCTCCTCCGAACGCTCCCGCTTGAACTCCCGCTCGAGCTCCGTGGGCGTGTGGGGCGCCGTGTGGGGGTGCGTGGGCGTCTCCGTTGAATGGCTGAAGGGCTGGTACAGGTGGTTCTCGAGGAGCAGCGGATGGGGCGCCGAGGCGGGCCGGAAGGCTGCGCCGTCGCGCAGAACCGAGGCCCTGCCGAGGCTGTCGACCTCGCTCGGCGACCTGCTGACACAACGCGCGGGTTCCGGGGGCTTAGGCAGCTGTGCCGGGCTATCTCTCTCTCTCCCTCTCCCTCTCCCTCTCGGGGCTCCGCGACTGCGGCCCTCTCGGGAGGTCGGAGCGGGGCTCGGGCTACCCTGTCCTACACCGCGCCGATGCGTATATGTACCAGCCAAGGACATCGGGGCTGCGATGTGCGCGGGAGGCAGGGTAGCGCGAGCCCCTCTCCCCTCTGCTCGGCTCGGCTGTCATCGGGGGGGTCGATGACCTCGACCGACCGATAGATTAATGCCTCCGCGTGATGAATTGGCGGAAATAGGACGAGGAGCGCGCCTTTTCTTGAATTTGCGCTGCTCGTCCAATGCCGTGCGGTATATTTATGATAAATTTGGATTGGAGAAATTCGGATAGTCCATTAAAGTTTGCTTCATCACGATGCATGTTTTGAGGAAAAGTTCTATATTGTTTTCAATGTGCTAATTCGTATGTTTATGATCATCCAATTTCATTATGTCACGAGACCTATAGTTTTTGTCCGTTGATTAAACGTAAATACCGCACGTTAAAATTAAAGGAATATGAACCAAAAGCTTTTTTTCACGATTATTTACATTTTTTATTTATAAATTATAGACATTGCTTTGTACTTTCAGGCACGTTTTTTTTTATAAAATTCTGGACTTTCGTGGTAAATTTAGAGGATGTCGTATACACTGATTTAGTACATTAAAAAAGACTATGATATCGTGTGTAAAACTTTAAGATTTAAAAATTGAAACAATGAAAAATTAAATTTTCTTAAACATGTCGAATTTTTAAGTTTCAAACCATTTTCCAAAAATTGGTTATTCATTATGCCATATAGTTTTCCAAGTTTAATACTCTCACTTTTTATATAAATGAAGTTTATTCTCAAGATTTGACTATGGTAATAAATATATAATGATTCGACTAAAATGATATAGGTATCGAAGAGTATACTTTATTCGGAATTGTAAAAGGTGAGACTATCGAATATATATAATATTTCATTGTGTGCAGACTCTCTCCGAGAGAGAGTGAGAGAGAGAGAGAGAGAGAGAGAGAGAGAGAGCAGATCCCGAAGATTGCAAAAGAAGGGTGATATGGTCGAGATTATGCAGAAGAGAAGAGGCCGGCCGGCGGGCGGTCAGTCGGGCGAAAGCCAAGGGACAAAGGAGTATAGGAAATAACGGGAAGCCAAGAAGAGCCGGGCACGGCGGGAGAGAGGGAGAGAGGAAGGGAGGTCGGGCCTACTGGCGAAACTACGGCTGCTGCAGAAAGAGAGCGGCGTAGTCGTGTAGGAAGGCAAAAAGGTACAGATGCGAAGGTAAAAGATGTATAAGATATAAAATGGCGGGTCTCGCCCGCTCGCTCACCTCATTAGCCTCTTCTGGGGGCTGTCGTAATAGTGCGCGGAGTAGACGTTGGGCAGGGAGTAGGTGGGCGCGGGCGAGGGCGGGGCGGGCGTCGGGGGCCTTCTCTTGACGCCCCGGGCCAGTCCGTTTTCGGGTGTATCGGCCGCCTCGGCGACGTTGCTGCTGCTGCCGTGCAGATTACCGGCTGCCGACGCCGATGCAGTGCCGCCGTTTACGTTGCTGCTGTTGCTGGTGCCGCTGCTGCTGCTCCCGGTGCTGTTGTTGGCCGCCGGTCCACCGTTGGCGGCGTTGCCGTTGTTGTTGCTCCCGGTCTCGGTATTGTTGTTCTCGGCCGCGTGCCTCTGGGCCACAGCCAGCTTCTCGTGCTCTATCGACAGACCCTTCACCTGCGCAAATCGGCAATAACGGCCCGTCAGAAACAAAGAGAAACGAGGACGGGAGAGGCTCGGTCTCGTTCGATGACCCCGCGGTGCGGCCCTCCTGTGTCCACCTTTTCCCCCTTTCCCGGAATCCCTCGCTCGCTCTCGCTCCGTTTGCCAAGGATTCCGGCCGCGGATCCCTGCTTCTTTCCGCGCGGTGCACGAACGTGGCTCGCATCTCGAGAGAGAATTAATTAACCGCTTAACCGCGCCCCGCACGCGAGCAGAGAGCAGCCGAGTCATGTGTATATAATGAGATGTGGGACCGATATATACTTATTTGCAGGGGGAGGAGAGAGGACACTTAATTGCCGGGCATCGCGATGATGGCCAGTGGTTGATGTGGGGGGGTTGGGGCTCTTGGCTCTTACCTGAAGGCACTCGGCAGCCTTGAGGAAGGAACTGAGCGACTCCTGGGACACGTGGACCTCGCCGCGGTACATGAACTCGAGTAGGGCGGCCATGTTGTGGGCGCTCGTGCCGTCGAGGATGACGATAAGGCCCGCCGGCGACGGTGGCATGCCCTCGAACAGCTCCTGGAAGTGTTTGCTGCATGCCGCCAGGATTAATCTGTGTGCTTTGAATGTGACGCCTGCAACACCGACAAGAAAATTCACAATTATTATATTGCAATTAATTTATTACACCTATATGCATGACTATGAGTTGTAGTAACGTGTGACCAGAATAATATAATTAAGAAATAGTACAAGTGTATATATATTATTTTAAAACTAAATTAAGTTAACTCTTTTATTTTAAAAAAGGCTAGTTTAATCGCGCGCCTATCAAAGTATTGTCAAGATTTCATGCAGAGATTGCCTCTGCTGCGCTATATATACACTAATCCGGCAAGATCGACGCGATAATTCATCTTGCTCGTATAAATCCCTCGCAGTGAATGAACTCCAAACGAACTTCCTCGTTGAATGCAAGATGACCATTTTTTTTTCACTCTACCCATCATTGTTCTCCGTTTTTTGCCACTCACTTTCTCTTTCTACTAACCAGGTGTTTTTTTCTTACCTCGTGAACCCGATCTTAATTCGCGTCTTTGTTCGGCTTTAAGATGGATCCGCAGAAAAAAAAACCGGGCATATCCCGCAAAGTGTTCGCTCTTTGACAGAACCCACATTGCATTTAAATTTTTGAAGGCCCCCGGAAGAGGCGATAAAACAATCGTTGGTCGCGAGAACGTGCAGCACGCTTAGTTTTTACGTTATATACCCACGCAAGCCCGTGCAGCGTATATACGCGTTCGAATAGCTGTGTCGTATATAGTAAAAGTGACGGCTCCTTAGCATTTTTTTTTTCTTTTTCTTACACCGAACACCACGTTATCACGCCACCCGATGCTAATGCTAATATAGGCTTGTCGTAAAGAAACAGAGCGTTTTTCTTTGTGCACTTCTTTCTAATATAGTAATATACACAAAGAAATTTCCCTGCAGATCAAAATGAATGTTTTGTTTATCGTATACATAAAGCTGCTGCAGCTCAATAAACTTCGCGGTAATAATGAATTCGAATTCAGTCAAGGTCTGACATAAGACTACACGCAGCTTTGTTTCAGCCCGTGGATTAACTCGAAGTACGTAATCCCATGCAGTAAATCACACGAGCGACTCCAGAGAAAGTCGGGCGCAGTTCCTCGGCAGCTCCCAAAAAATTTCATATACGCTTCAACCCCGCGCTATACAGGCTACATTGGTCTAGCTCAGTTTTTCGTTCCTCCCGGCGCTCTTCTCACGCTCTTTTTGTGGTCTCGCTTGCGCGCGCTCATGCTCCAAAGAGAGAGAGAGAGAGAGAGAGAGAGAGCATATGCGCGGGAGCGGGATTTTGTTCCGCGGAAACTTGGCCGGGGCGGCCCCCGTAACCGCCGCGAGGCGCACGCGCTATATGCATATATAGCCCAGAAGGAAACGCAATAGCAATAGAGCAAAGGCGCTTGGACCTCTCGAACCCTTTTTTTCCAGCTTTTTTTGCTCTGCACAGAAGAAGAGAGAAGGAGACACATGACAAGCAACGTGACATATCCACGTACACACACACACACAGACACACTGAGGCTGCGATGCCTTTTTCTTGCAAGCCGCCGGATAAGTAGGGCATCTTCGGGCACGATCTCTTCTGTGTCTATCCCGCAAGCATATCCACTATATAGACTATATGCACGTGCGGTATAGGTATATATATATATATATATATATAATTGACCGGCGCGCGGCATGTGAAACTCTTTTTCGTCGTTATATAAATGCGCGCTTATATGCGGGGCAAGAGTGAAAACCAAGTGCGCGGCGCGCGGGAGAGGAGGCTCTACTCTCTCTCGCTCACGCGCGCGCGCATACTCGATGAAGGTAACACGATATATTATGCGCCGACGAGTTGTTGCTTACAAGAGGTTTCCTTGTATATTCCGAGTCGCTCTCTCTCTCTCTCTCTCTCTCTCTCTTTCTCGTTTTATATACCTTTTGCTCCGCTGAAGCGAGGGTGCTGTCAGTTAGGGCGTCGGCCTGGAACCGCAATAGACAGGGGACACAGGATATATATACAGTGAGACGAGGTTTATCAAAGCCCGAGGATCTGGATGATGATCGTTGCATTTGATGGACTCGTCATGCGTATATGTATCGCCTATTCAATTTCATTAATTTCAACCAAGACTTGCTTTTTGTGCGTAGCGTATTCCGAAAATTTTTAAAAATTACCATTTGGCAAGTGCAATTATATTTACAAAATCCTTTTTCTCGAGTGCATAATTTAAATCATCAACAAATAAATTTATGTAATTTTTCTGTATGCAACAAAAGCATATGTTAATATTCTGTACCGTGAATAGGAACTAACCTTATTTGCCACGGATGAATAACAAGTAACTTAGTTTGTCAATATTTTGAACTCTGTATTTATAACCAGATGAAAACTTGAAAACAACATCGTAAACTTTCCTCATTGATGTATATCACGATACACGTGCACCACGGCCGCAACTGTATCTCAGCATCCGTATATAAGAAATGTTTATTCGTAAACACGAATAATAAGAATCGGCAAAGACTGGCTTATACGGTTGTTTGCGTCTCGCTCGTCTAGGTCGAACTTTCGTATTATATACACACTTGTACACACGTATATGCGGGATGCACTCATGTGGCAACAGGACGGAAAGAAAGAGATAACGGTAACGAATCCTGAGGTCTTGATTTCTGTATAGTGCCGTCGCAGTGATCGCACGCAAGAAGTAGCATATAAGAGTGGGAATCGAAGAGAGAAAGAAAGGTCGGGCCGTAAGGCTCCTTTGACCAGGTGCAGCCATAAAGGAGAGCCACCTGTCTTCTTCTGCCTCTCCTTCACGGCTTCGCACCGCGACGAATCCCCGATGGTATCTAGTTGATTTCCTGCGGAGAGGGAAAGTCGGAAAGCCGAGCGCGGGACACGACGCAACGCGATACGCGTGCGATTTATATTGGATTTAAGCCGAGAGCTTTCCTGTACAACAGACGTCAGAATTTTCTGAACTGTATATTCTAATTCGATAATCCAGTACTACGCTGCTTCGGTGACGCTCAGGCCATTAGCATCTGTGCGAGCCGCATTTTATTACTGGAACTGCAAGCGCGTTTTTTCTAAATTATTGCGTAAAACGGAATTGCGTCATTTAGTTAATCAATATATACTTGGCACAATTATGAGAAACGAAAATATTTGCGTTTAACCAAATCGTACCCGATCGCATTCTAAATGAATTAGTTTTATCTTATTTTTACGCGCAGAAAATGCATTAACGGCTCAAGTGCCATTATGTTATTGCAGATGTAACTTGTATGAGTCAATCGATGAGCTAATTCGTATTGACTTATCGTATCTGTTTCCACGATATATATGTAAAATTTCCGCTCGAATCTGCACGAGTACGTGTCGTCGGTGCTTATGCAGCCTCTAAATATCAACTGCAAACTGTTCAAGACCGCAGTGACACGCGGACTCTTTTACACAATAAAACCGCTGATAAACATAATCCCCCTACAAACATCGTATAAGCGTCACTCGGCTCGATAAGAAATACACATCACTGCGCGGCGAAAATGCGATAGTGTATGAGCCGCGCGTGTGCATCGAACGATCCGAGAAAGAGCAAAATGGCGCGATAAATGGCGCGATAAATGGCGCTTCAACATGCTTATTACACTGTGATTAATGTGTTTTTCCATTTAAGAGTAACTAATGTATCCGTTATATTTTAAAAAATCCATGGGCTTTTTGTTGCAGGCAGTTTAAACGTCTTCTGATTAATCGAAAACAATTGTGAAAAAAGCTCTCATTTATTTAGCAACAAATACAGATTTTTTTTAAGTTAATTTGACAAAGGTACATAAACATTAGCTAACCTAATCTCTCATATCTCAAATATCAATTCTCAAATAAAATTTTTGAGGAAAAATTTGAAGAAACGAGTAATCATAACAGTTAAGAATGTATTTTACAGCCATATACATGTTATTTATAATGTACGTGGCCGATAGCGGCTAAGTTCCTAATTGCAAGGTAAGGAGGTTCGTATTAGGTGCGGCTCGGGGAAGCGAGCGGAGACTATTTTGTTTACGTTTTCAATCGATTCTCGCTGAACTGCTCGATATAAAAAGCTTCGACCCAGGGGCAAAAAGTAATTTATAATATAGTGCTTTTTGTACTTAGACCGTAAAGTAGAACTTTACGGATACTATATCGAAAAATTGTTTTTCTGTTTAAAGGTTCCTTTTTATATCTCTCATTTTATTATATATTATTTTAAGCAAAACATACTGCATTTGAAAAATCGAGATAACTCTAATTCTCTAAAGTACATTATCTTACAATTTGCAGCTGCAATAATGAGCCGCGATGAGGGAAGCCGCACCCGCGCCTACGCAATATCGAATTGAACGGTCGATCTCATATAGGCTACTACGACGAGTGTATTTTCTTTTAAAATAGCTCGGCTCTCGCACACTGCTCAAATATTGATTCGAACCAGAATTATTTTTAACTAGCGCACTAGCCAGATTATACATACATATACATTTTTATTCGGACAGCAAAAAATGAGTTGGCCCATAGGCCTCGGCGCTATTGGTCCCCGCATACCGGGCGCGAGATCTTTGAAGAACACAGCGTGTGTTTATTTGAAGGCAGTAGCGGTGCAGGCTCGAGAGTCGAGAGCTCTATAATGTATTTTGGCTGCGAGCGTTATATTGCCTGCTGTTGCCCCTCCTCTCTGTCTCCCTCTCTCTCTCTCTTGGCTCTGCATCATTAACCTAAATTCGGAGGCGCGTGCAGCGTATCGGTTGCTCCTCGGGTTGCTCGGGGCACATACAGTCGCGTAGGAATTTCTTTATCGCTCACGCGGCCGCGTGCACATGTGCAAATCGCGGGAGATTTGGCGAATCTGCCGATAAGAGCGGCTTCGGTGAACGTCCGCGCTATACACAAACAGGCTCACGCACACACGCATAGGTGTATGTTTTGCAGTATGACAAATCACTGCTTATATTTATTTATACATCCGATGATCTTAGCTTGGCGATAAACGGAGCGAGACGCTAATGGAAAGATTAGGCGAATATTTTCATGCAAAAAAAATGCATTAAATTAGTGTAGAAGAATAACAAAATCTATATAGGTATGCAAAAGTTTGTAAATTATTTCTTTATGGCGAATGATTTTTTATTCGAAAGAAACATTTTTATTTATGATTCTGGTTGAATATTTGTAAAATGAAGTTTGTATGAATTAACATACTAATCTGTCAATCTTCGATTAATTAATTTAAGTTATCAAGGTTAAGTGTACCTATACACATGATTGTAGAAAATAGACCGAAAATTTTTGTATACAGAGCGAAAATTAGATTAAGAAATCGACCAAAATAAAGCATAATTACGATAATCTAATAATCAATTAGATTTCAAGGAAACACAATTTTCGTGCAAACGTCATTCGGATATAACCATCGAAAAAAAGTCGCTATAAGCAAAGACTATAAACGCCGAGCCGAAAATATAAAAAAAGGAAAAAAAAAGAAAAAGAAGCCAACTCTCCGTTTTCAGCGACAGCATAATTGTCGACGCAATCGAGCAGCCACTTTACGCGCCCGAAATTGTGTCATTATCTGCACACACACACACACACACATCGCGAATCGCCCTCGTGCGTTCGCTCGTCTACAACTGGCAAAGAGGCCAATGACCTGCTCTCTCCTCTCTCTCTTTCTCTTTGGGCTCTCGCGCAGCGGCGTGGGCGCTTTTGCGCGCACAGCATACTCCGCAGTCCCGAATGGGTGCGCGCGCCCGAGCGCAAAATCAGCCGCGAGTATGCGTGAGGCGCGCGCGAATACCGTGTGTATATGTGTGTGTGTGCGTGTGTGTGTGTGTGTGCGGCAGCCGAAAGAAGCGAGCGAGCTGAGCGAGCGAGGGAGGAAGAAAAATCATTTGGAAATGACTCTGCGCACTGCGGCAGCGGCGGCGGTGTCGGCGGCGGTGTCGGCGGCTTGCGTGCGGCACGACGACCCCGGGCCGAGGGGTCGATGACCAACTTGCAAGGTCGGGGATATTTGGATTGATGGCCCGGATTTCTTTGTAGAATGGGCTGTGCTTTGTTTCTGACTTGCGCTTCCTATATCCTGCAGCGACACAATTTTCCTTGCGAAAAAGCGAATTTTCCTCCAGATCTGCTGACACTACGGTGTCGTTAAAAAAATTCTGTTTTACGTAACTAACTTTTATATAATTTTATCGGGGCTACTAGTCAGAAAATTAAGAAAATATTCGTGCTTCTATATAGGAAACTGCAAATATTTCCAAGACACACAAATCAGTAGAAACATTTTCTTTATAGTCCGACGCACAAAATCACCTATTTATTAATCGACAAGACTCTTTTAATAGAATATTACGAATTAATTAGGCCTAGCGTGAGAAATGCATTAGGCATCTATATACAAACGTATATTATGCGGCGTACATAAACCAGTCAGAGGTTTTCGCATGACATAATCGCACGACCGAGCTTCCTCCGGTTACGCCAAACAACAACTGCTCTTCGTTTCCCCGTACACCTACATCTACACACGTATACGTACACGTATATATGATACAATACCCATACGCGCAGGCGGACGTATATAGTACGTAAGAGCGGATCGGCACGCATCGCGTATATGCCAAACTGCGACGATGATGAAGAGACTATAAGGGTATCGTTCCTGGAAGAAGCGTTAAAAAAAAGAAACGAGCCGCCGCGAGCGAAAAAGTGCCTTATACATATAGGCGTACTTATATATATATATATATGTATACACGATCCCGCGCGGCAGGATTTACCGCGAAGGGTCATGGCGTAACGAGATAGACGTCGGATAAGCCAGATATTGCGCACCGGCTCGCGATCATTTGTTAACAAAAAAAAAAAAGAAAAAAAGAAAGAAGGAATGAGAGAAGCAAGAGAGAACATGTACACGTGCGCGCATTGCTTTTGCTTCTTTTTATTACGCGGCCCAGCGATTAGTCTTTCGGGCATCATAGAGTCGCTGGACGTTCACCTATCGTCGCCTTCCCTCTCTCTATCTCTCTAACATTTTTTTTTATTTTTTCTTCCTACTCGGTGTGTTTTTACTTCGGTATGGGGCGCCGATATCTGCGCATCGATTTCATTTCCAAGGACGTCCGGGCCGCTGCGTTCGCTCGATATTAATCGAAATATCAAGAGCCAGTCTGTGTGTAGGTGCGCGCGACGGGTATGTATATATTATATATATATATTGGTTATAGGTATTGGTATAATACGCGGCGGCGCACGCGTGATGTCGACTAGGATGTGAGTCGTTGCGCTCTTTTCCCGCGCTCTCTCTCTCTCTCTCTCTCTCTCTGAGAGTTAAAAAAAAAGAGTGCCGAAAACAAACGGCTAATCGCTCGCAGCTGTCTCAAGCGTGATTTACGAGACGACGATGCGCGCGCGTGCGTAATATCTTTCAAGGATAGATATGCGCTTTTCGAGAGAGAGAGAGAGAAAGAGAGAAAGAGAGAGAGAGAGCTCGTAATATGTATTATGTGCATGAAGAGTCGTGCGATCAGGGTCGATGAGCTCGTGCGTTCAACAATATATATATATATATATTGAAGAGCCGTATGCGTAATTGGCGACGTTCCCATATTTTTAGACCGCGAAAGGGTTGTGGGGGAAGAGCATATTATGAGCTTCGTGTGCCAGCGATACGACTATAGAGAGAACAGGAGCGATACGTTCCAGATGGTATAGAGGCCTGCCTGTATGTCCAGGTTTGCGGTGTTGGAGTCACGATATATCTAGGTAAACCGAAACTATGGAAAATATTCAAGAAGTTGAGAAGTTGAGGAATGGAAGCTTGTATATATGAATTCATTGTATAATTACACTTTTGCTTTTGTAATAAAAGCTTATTTAACATTAAATTTATTTGTGATGCGTATTTTCATTTTATTTTTAAATCCCGAGTCACATTATCGTTTTATCAAACATGTTTGATAAGAATGTTTTAAAATTTCTACG
Organism: Megastigmus dorsalis; assembly: GCA_900490025.1. Classification (NCBI taxonomy): domain Eukaryota; kingdom Metazoa; phylum Arthropoda; class Insecta; order Hymenoptera; family Megastigmidae; genus Megastigmus; species Megastigmus dorsalis. The sequence continues at coordinate 45,544 of UELU01141761.1, forward strand.
AGATAATAATCATTTACTTGCAATTCTTCGATGAGCAACATTTCTCAAAGGAAATCGGTTGATTTTGTTATTCATCATTAGCAAAAAATGTTAGGAGTATTGAACGAGGCAACAAAGCCACATCTTAAATGGATTTGGCAGAGAAATTTGTGGTCGAACAAAAACATCTGCCGCGGCATGCATGTAGAACACTTGGTTAATTGATTTCCCCGAATTGCTCCGGTCCCAAAATCAGGTCTATATATTAATGTGCGGTATTTCTCGTTAAGCAGTTCATAAGGAGACCGGTTCCAGCAGCCTAGCTCAATAGCGAATCCCTCTTGCTTTTTTTGCTGTCTCGCTCTTTCTCCTTTGGGGAGCCCAAGAACGCGAGGGTGAGGTACGCGGAGAGCTATCTTTATTCGAGTTGTCGCAAGAGGAAGAGAGAGAGAGAGAGAGAGAGATACGAGAGAGGAGGGAGAGGAGGAATAAAAAAGCAAGAGAGGGAGAGGAGAGAGAGAGAGAGAGTTCACGATTGCGCAATGAAGCGCTGCACTCTTCCTGGTCGTCTATTCATAAACTGAAGGCCAATCGACTTTGCGAGAGAGCTTGAGACGCGCGCGCGCCGACTCACGGGGGTAACGAACGCGCTCTGCTCTTGCTCCGCCAGGCTTATATGCTCGCGCTTCCCAATTCGTTACTTCCAGCACACTATATATATATATATATATTACGCTCCATCCACTGCGCTAGCTTCTTTTATATACAGGAAAAAGGCGGTGTTTGGCAGTTTCATTTTATTTTTCATTATGGAGCTAGTAGTATCACAGTTAAAACCCCGATCACATTTAAACGTAAAAATTGTATTTAATTGCGATTGGACAGATAAAATTAGTAAGTTCTTTGTATATACATTTACATTAAAGTACACCAGAATTTTAACCGTGAATGAGCTGAGAAGTGATATTTGACTTTTTTTGCGCTTATATTTTTTTTCCTACACAGAGGCATGAAAAACCCTGCGCTAACGAGGAAATATATACAGATTTGATCAGTTTTTCTGTTTTTTTCACTGTATACGGCAACTTTAATTTTCTTTCCAGTATATATGCGAATGAGTTTTTGATTCGATTACTTAAAGTGCAAGGATTGTCGAAAAACATATGTCCGTCCCTTTAATTCGACACTCGAAAAAAAAATCCACTATAAGCCATAATGAGTAAATTTGTATTCAAATAGCCACGAGCATCGAGCGTCGAAAGTGAGTAACCCACATATTAAGGAGCTTGACAGCTCACTCTCGCTGCTGAAAATTTCCGCGTTGTAGTAGGCTCGCAAAAAAAAACGCGCAAAAAGCCTGCGTGGTCGTACAAGGTAAAAAAAAAGAAAAAGAGAGAAGGAAGGAAGGAAGTATAAGGATCTCTAAAATCTATAGAACAACTCGGGTTTATCTCGCGCATCTCGGTCGAAGAAAAGCACGCGATTATATTATGTCGGTGCTATATAAACGGGGCAGGACTATACGGAGGCTCGAGGAGGAAGAGCGAATCTGCACGGAGGAGGAAGTGACGGCAGAGCAAAAGTGAGCGAGAGAGATAGAGAGAGGAGAGGGAAAGGCTAGAGACTATAGGAAGGAAGAGATAGAGCGATAGATACGAGTGTGTCTGTGTGTGCGTGCGTGTAAGGGCACACATAGCCAACCGCAGCTGAGCTCGAGCGCCGTAGTAACATAATAACACACATTGCGCCCGGCCTGTGTATAAGGAACTGCGAGCTACGACGACGACTACGATGAGGACGTAGAGCTTCTTCTCTTCTCTCTCACTCGCGCACGTATACTCTTACTGGCAGAAAGATGCGAGGTCGGCGCTTTATTGGAAGTGAAGCCGAACCAATAGGAAGGAAGGGATTGGCGGTCAATGCCCTGGCAAGGTCGCGCGCTGCTACTGCAAAGCTCTATTTCTCTTTCTCTCTCTATCTCTCCCTGGTCATCTGCGCTTTTTACCATCGCTTAGTTGTTCTGTTGCGCACACTGGGACTCCTTAGCTAGTTGATTTTCTTTTTGTGAATATTATCCGTAATGTGTGTGTGCGTATATATGTATAATGATGATAGCTTAAGACTGATTTGTGTAACATTGATTCTGACTGTGATATATTTTATGGTATATAGTAATCATTGCAGTTATTGTACTATTCTTGTAAATTGTATTATCTTTTTGTTCTTGTAACGAAATAAAATGCTATCTATCTATGTATCTATCTCCCTCTCCCTCACTCGCGGGCTTTTCGAGTATATATATATATATACGTATAAGAGCAGCAGCAGCTTAGCGGCTCGATGTGTGCGTGTGTGCGCGCGCCTCTTACACACGCAAAAGCACATCGTAATACAGAAGTAACAGCAGCGCGTCGTCGCTCGATTTCGCTGGGGCCAACCCAACGTCGTCGCTGCTGCTGCTGCCACGGCTCTATATTCCCTCGAGCTCGAGCGCGCGGCCAATAACCGCGTGGGATCAAGGTCGTCAGCGCGCGCTTCACTCCTCTCTCTCTCTCTCTCTCTCTCTCTCTCTCTCTCCCGCCCCCTCTCTCGCCTTCTCTGCACATGCCGATATTAGTTGCAGAGGAGAGCAATGACACCGACGACGACGCAATGACGCTTAGATAAGCGGCCGAGAGCGGCCATTTACGTGCGTGCGTGTGTGTGTGCGCTCGCGCGTGCAGCCCCGCGGCCTCGCAAAGAGCCGACAGGAGTGTGCGTTGCGAGTTATATACATGTATATATGTGTATAGGCGATTCAGCGGCGAAAATTATGAAATGCGCGCCCGAGTGTTGTGTGCCGCACGGATGGCAAAAGAGAGAGAGAGAGAAGCGCAACGGCCCCGACATATACAAACACTCGCGGCTTGTGGCACGTTGAACGAGGAGAGAAAGAGAGAGAGGGAGAGAGAGCGCACGTGTATAAATAAATATTTGGAAGCGCGCTGCGCGAGGCTCTTTTGTATACTCTTTTTTTCGCACATTTGCACCTATTCCCCCGTTGGGTTGTATCGGTGAGCTAATGCTTTAACGATGACGAAAGCTTACTCATTACTTTTTTATGTCACACGTTGCGGGATTAGAGAGACAACGATACTTCAAGTTTTGCAATTTTTAAGTATTTTTTGCGATTACTGCACATATATTATTTCTCAAAACGCACCGAAATCGACTGCTTTCATTTTTTGTTAACAAAACACCATTCTAAAATCAATTAAAGTTATCTTGCTATACTATTTGCATGTTACGCGAGTAATATTTTTAATATCGCAGAAAATTATTCAAGTTTACATAGTATCACTTTACTTGAAGTTAAATGATAATTCGAAGCAAACTTAAAACTAATAGCAGCCAACACCAGAGTAATAGCTCCTAAAGCTAAAGAAAAGTATTCCACTGTCCTCGGAATCGCCAGCATCCACCCGCATCGCGCGCGCGCTCTAATCGTATACAAAACCGTGTTGTAATAATGCCTGCAATGCAGGTAGAGAAGCAGTGACACCGTGCTTCGATTACTACATATACAGTACTATATTCTCGCACACTTATCAACTAAAGCAATTATTACAAACTCGTCTTGCTCGTTATCGCAACGTATAAGCAGAACAAAAAAGAGTGAGAGAAATGGCACGTGGTTTCGCTCTATATATCCCTCTCGATTTCACACACACACACAAATCGAATTGGTCGAGAGAATGAAGGAGCTCGAGCGAAATATATCGATTCGATTCATCGGCCTCGCAAGTACAAATCCACCACGCTCAGAAACAAAAAACAAAGTATATAGATCACAAAACGAGCGTATTAGAACGAGCCACAGCTCGAGAACTATGTCGTTATTATTTATTATAAGAGGAGAATTGGAGTACGTGTGGTGGACGAGCGCGCACGCACTCGATCGATCCTCTTCCACATTTTCGTATAGCTCCGTGAACTCCGAGAATGACTTGCATATGTATATCGTAATAAAAAATGTATTATTAAATTGCGGAATCGTTAGGGATTTTTTGTAAAAAAAGTCTAAAGCTTCATATGGGTCCCGAAAACTGTGCTCACCAGGGACATGCGATTACGATATGAAACCAACGATACCATCGATTACAATTTAACCTGCGAAATATGTAAATACTCGCATTATTACATAATTAACAGTATTTATTTAATAATTAATCAATTTGGTTTGTTCGGTCACTTCCGTCACGCGAAGTCGGTCCTGTTCTTCGTTCTGACTGGCTTCGTTGGCGCAGTCACTTTTCTATATACCTGCTTTTTATTGAAAAAAGCGTATTGACGCTCTATTTCTGGCAGATCTTCAAACAAAAATTAATTCAATTGCTTCTCCAGCTCGATATAGAACACTGGATATTGAAATAGCATATAGCTGATGAGCAATCCGTATATATTATTCATAGTTTTCGCGGCCCATAAAGTATTTTTTATTTTTTAATTGCTATTCCGCAATTAATGGTATATTTTTTATTATGATATATGCATATGCAAGTGATTTTCGTATTTCACGCGGAGCTGATCATTTTCGTACGCGCGACTAGCGTGCGATAAAGGCGAGCAGCAGCGGCGGTGGTTGTGTCAGCGACGGTGCCGATGGCGGCCTTTTTCCATCGCCTCTTTGATTCTTCGTGCAGAATTTTCTTGAAAGCTCTTGCGGGGAAAAAAGGTGGGAAGCGCCTAAGGGCTTCGTGAAAGGGATTCAAAGCTTCGCGGCTTGGAGTAATGGAGAGTCGACTTACAATGGAGTTTTTTTTTTTTCATTTAGTTAGGGCCTGCGATTTTTATATAGAACGTTGGCTTTGCCTTGATTCGCCTTTTTAAAGAATATTCGCATTATTTTGAAACAAAAGATCAGAGGCTCCCTTATCGAGTTTAAATCTTAAATTGAAGTGCTTTGGCTCTATTTCCTGGGATACTGTATCGCGAGTATCAAAACAAGCTATACTCATATAATTTTAGTCGAACTTCACTTACAACTTCGTTTAACCATTGATTTTGAAGATTTTGCGTCCAAAATTGTTTTGTGAAGATTAAAAAAAATTCTAAAAATTAATACAATTTGATATTCTAAGAATAGAAAAAATTCAAGATCAAAGTACACTCGACTTGTCGCGTTTATCATATTTCATTATCAAGACAATTTGATTAACACTCAACTAATAAATTGCCAATATTTACATGCTATCATAAGCAAACTGACCCGAAAATATGAATCTCCATAAGCAGGAGTCGTGCCCATATAAGACGACAGCTGGCTGCTTTATCTCCTCAGCCGCGAATCCGAATATCGAGAGCGGCGACGGTGGCCCCGAAAACCGAAAAGTCAGCGACACCGTCTCGAGGTATATAAGTACAATTGTGCCGTACATCGCCGCGTATAATAAGTATATACGCACGGAAAAGTCGGGCGCAACTACGATAGTAGAGTAATGGCGCTGACTGCTGGGCGCGCGCTTTTATCTTTCAGCATGCGCGGGATGCGATCTACGCGCTTATATTACATTATATACTCGGATCGGCGATCCAACCGACTCGCGCATAGCTCTAAAAATAATGCGCGACACATCATGAGAGCTGTGCGTGCCACGAAAATATACAGTGCGCGCGCGCGTGTATGCTTCTATATGCCTGACGCCTGTGCACAGCAGCAGCAGCAGCGACGGCGTCGAACTTACCTATTGTGAAAAAGCAACGGAAAGAACAGCGCGCGCGAGAGAGAAAGAGAGAGAGAGAGAGAAGAATAGTGAATCCGCACGTGTATCGTATTTCTTGAGGCCAATGCCAGCGGCCGCGGAAAATTGCTACTTAGCCCGTGTATATATATATTCTAAAGTCTTTGGCACGCTCGGCTTCTTTTCGTTCGGCTACTTTTTATAATGCGGCTATTTCTCGTTTGGATCTTTTTCTCTCTCTCTTTCTCTATATCTCTCTCCTTCTCTGCCGATGCCGCGAACGATAGATCCGCGATAGAATCGATCCGGAAAATGTCGATGGGCTATTGGCGTTTTTTGTACAATGCGGTCGGACACATCGCTATGGAGTAGAAAAACCGGTTTAGGTTCAGGAACGTGTTTCGGCTGTTCGATAGTACACGTGCCGCGCGCCACGTTAGATATATATGTAATGACACAGCTATTCGTCATTTTTGCATGATGGACGTATCATGTAGAAAAAAAGGCATTTTTTCTCTTGCGGATAGTAGTTTATCATTAAATTAATTAAGCTTGTCTGAGAACGGCAAATCCAAGTGTGTCAAAGTAACACATTTGTGTCATAGATGTTACTGCACACTTGGATGTGTATTATTCGTATATTAAACATAGGCAACACACTTCCTAGTGTGTAAAATCTGTGACACAAACGTGTACTTTTATATACTTGGGCTTACAATGTGATACGAGATAATAAATATTGTTCATTGATCAAACCTTTAAGGAATTCACTAACAGTGCTATCTATAATTTGTGTAAGTAACATTTATGAGGACTGAAAAATGATTTTCTAGATCTTTCAATAGACCATCAATAACTGTAAGATATTGCAGATTCAGTGATTTCTCAACTTGCTTATCCAATGAAAAATGTATCATTAGAAAAGAAAAATAATAATAAATTTATAATTCAAAAATATATATACGTACTGTTTATAAGTCCGAAACAGTGTAGTAAAAAGTACAGGAATGAAATACATCTGCATATACATATAAAGAAGCTTATACTCAAGCATTCGAATCATAAACATTCTCCATAATATGCCGGTTGAACCGCATAATTCAGAATTCTAAAACCTGTTAAAAGATTCCCGCAGGCAAACGAAGCATCTCACGTAGACGAAAATTTCTCACGCGGAGCACCGCGCATAACCCAAACTATCGATAAAAGTGCTTACAGCGCGCGCGCATTTCACCTTCGCTTCTCGGAAAAGATGTAACGTCCAGAAATAAAGTGAGAAACAAAAAAAGAGAGAAGGCTGCGCGTAATTTTTATTCAGCGTGGCATTACAGCTGCTCGTGAATGCGCGAGATATCGCGGAATACGTATATAGGCAGTCGCGGCGCACACGAGAGAGCGACTCGCGTGACGTAACCCAAGCGAGCGCTCATAGAGCATAAGCGAAAGAGAGAGAAAGAGAGAGAAAGAGAGAGAAAGAGAGAGACGCATCACATAGGGCGTTCTCGTTTCTTCGAGCTTTACAGCCGAGAGCGCGACGGGCCGCGGCACTTGAGAAGATTCTCTAATTCGTAAGATTATGATGTAGGAGAGACCGCGCGTACACACACGACGCGGGATGTACGGATCAGATAAGAACAAAAAAGCAGTCAGAGGAGCGCCTAGGAGCAGACGCATACTCCTTATCTGCGCACGGGAGAGAGCGACTTTAGCCTTTCGCAAGCCTCTTTTTCCTTCACCCTGAAATTCGCCGCCTGATGTATAATGAGAGCGCGTACGTGATGTTTTCTCTTTCGTGTTTACGTGGCCGAGCAAACTTGTGGCTTCGCGCTGTATTTATTAAAGAACTTGTATTTCGGTTTTTCTTTCTCTTCTTCTTTTCGAGAATCGTGAGAGATTCTTCACGGACAATGAATTTAAGAATCGAACGATGTGCAAACATTGAGGCCATTCTAGGGAATAGTAGGGCGTGTTTTATTATATTTAAAACGCTTTTTATTATATTTAAAAATATTTATTTCTATGTCATTTTAACAAAATAGAAATAAGATAAAGAAATTTCTTACCTAGACTTGCTATACTAAATATATACATTTTGAATTTGAATAGGTACTCGAATCTTAAGAAACTCGTCAACTGATATTAATAGTTGCATACTTATCTATACTTGTAATTAATGATTCCTTTATCAAAAAAAGCTTTGTCAGCGCCATACTTTATGAGAGACTAGATTACACCCGTTGAAAAAAAATGATAAGCATTGTACGACTCTATTGAATTAGAAACTGCTCTTTACATCTTGTGCAGAGTAAAGTCATATGAAACTTTTCTGGCCAAAAATCACATAATCTAAAAAATTACATTTGATATTACGAAATAAAATTATTATTCTCGATCACATTGATATACCCATCTTTATCTGCGGGAACCACTATAAACGTTGAACAAGACTATTCAAACACAAGAAAATGAAAACTATATTGGCTTGTAAACGAAATGAATTCACGAAAAATTCCGTTGATTCGTGCCCCAAATGCGCAAGACAGAGTCGGGGCTGAGTCGCTAAAGATAATAGAGAGAAAGAGAGAGAAAAAAAACGAAGGTCGAAAATAAAAGACGAAAGAGAGAGGATGTCAATGGCCGATATCCTGTTGCATCAAAGTGCCAACCTTGACTCCCAGGAAGTATAGTTTGCCAGGGAGTCGTTATGTTTGCGTCCCAAGTGCGTTCACTCCGTTCTTCGCTCCCCTCCTCCCTTCCATACCTCCACCACATCTCTCCCCCGCCAAGCGATTCCATCCTTCTTTGTGTCGTTCCTTCCTCCATTTCCCTCTCTTCTCTCTCTCTCTCTCTCTCTCTCTCTCTCTCTCTCTCTCTCTCTCTCTTCTACTCGCTATTTTTCTACCTCTCTGTTTCTTTTTTTGCTCCTCTCTCTCCTCTCTCGCTTATATTTCCTTTCCTAACTTCAACTTCGCTCGTGCAGAGCTCTTTGTTCGTTTTTATCTCACTTTTTCCACCATCCAGTCTCGCCGACGCTTCTCGGCTAACTCTAGTTTTCATTCCATTTTTTCGCTCCATTTTGTAAGCCTATCGATAAGTGTATTTTATAGCGAGAAGTGTACTATATTTTGTACAGGAAGTTGTAAAATGCGTAGTAATTTTTAAGAATGAGATTCCACGCGAAATATATACGCACGAATGAAAGTGCGCTTATACAAAGTATATCGAAGTCGGCTAGTACAAATATTTTTAAAAGTATAATGAACTCTTGAGCTTTCCGGGCGTATAACCTCAGCTATTGTTAAAGACACGTGGCTATTTAATTGTCGTGCACTCGTGTTAAACGCCTTTTTTTCTCTTCGCGCAAAAAATGTGCGCGTATATTTCCACGGGAACTGGGCGAAGAAAAATGCTTCAACGCGATCACGCGCTATTACTTGAACACAAAAAATTATCTTCCTCTTCCCCGTTAGAACGAGGAACCGCTCAGTTAAAGTAAAAAATCCTAAAAATATTTGCAAAAAAGTTCAAATAGTTCGCGTGGCAGCAGTGGCAACAGCGAGTCCTCGGCCACGCATACCAACTAACGTCTTCGGCTTCGCTCTTAGTCCCAGGCGCCAGGGAAAAAAGGCCGTTTTTCTACATAATTGTAATCTGAGATATTCCGGTGCCTATTTATTAATTCGAGGGCGTAGATTACGACTATCAACTTTAGGACAGTGTAAAGTGATTGGAACATTGTTTAAAAATGCATAAACATACAAAATTGTATAATTTAGCGGGTTTTTGCAATCACCTCAGCTCTTGTTAGTCTGAGCGAAAAAACCTCAGGAATAAATCGATGTGTTTTCTCAAGACGAACAAAATGACTTTTTGTTTTTAAAATTGCAAAAAACCACTTCGAATTTACGCCTTCAATTAGTACACTTAAACTATTTTAGGAAAGCTAGAAATTTACAAAAAGCTAGTTTAACTATTTGTTATGAACAAAGATTTCGCAAAAAAGCTCATCTCGATAGTTAAGTACTGAAATAGATATGTTTAAACAATTAGCATATAAAATAGACTCAGGCATGTCCTCCATGCTCCCACTGCTTCGCTTCTCCGCGGCAACGCTGTCGTGCTATAGCAGCCAATCACCGCGCTCTCACTCTCGAAGATATGATGACGATGAGCTTGAAGCAGTTAATTTCGAAAAACTGTTAGAGCACGAAGAAGATCGCTAAATTTGGCAATTTTCAATGTTTATACATTTTTTAAACAATGTTGCATGGATTCACTGCCCAAAAGTTGACATTCGTAATCTACGCCCTCGAGTTAATAAATAAGAATCTCGGAATATCTCAGATTACAATTATTTTGATGAAAAAGTCTAAGGCACCTGATGGACTATCTTTGTCTCTCATCCCACGACGTTTGCTTTGTACGTCTTCCCACCCCCCTCCGCCTTCTCTATCCGCATCTATGCTCGCACGATCTTTCTCTCTCTCTCTCTCTCTATCTCTCCTCTCTCTCCCACCGCATCTTTTTTCGTACATCTCTATGCCCCTCTCGCTCGTCGTGTCCCCCTACTATAGCCAAAACTTGCGTTCACATCCGTCTCTGTCTCTGTCTCTCTCTCTCTCTCTCGCTCGCTCGCTCTCTCTCTCTCTCTCGTTTTCTAGCGCTCTATTCTATTCGGTCACACACCTCTCTGCGCGCGGTGAATCTACGCTTATCCGGGCCCGCGGAGCGCGACCGAAAAGCCCAGCGTTCCGCGGCGAGCGAGCGCGGGCTCAAGGTCCTCGGATCCTTGACTTCTTTCGAGATCGTCAAGTGCCTTGCACTCGCTTTCGAGAGCCGCGCGTGCGTTTGCTGACCCCGTAGCGGCGGCTGAGCAGCAGCAGCACCGACATTCTTATAATGGGATCTATGCGAGTGGCGGATCGGCCAAGTAAAGCCAACTCGCATAGTCTTTCGTCATCGCGACCGAGAGGTTCGATGCTGCGGCTATTAGCGAACCCTCCTTTTTCCTTCCACCATCTGCGTTCTATGAATTTTGAGATATTTTTTTTCTAATTAACCAATTCGTTTAATGAATTAACTAAAAACATATATTATTATTTCATCTTCTTCAACCGTATATATGATATTTTTAGTTGTACATTACTATAAAAAGATCATGAAGAAACCGAGTTGTAAAAATGTTATTGTTGCAGAGGTAGAAAAGCGCACACGTGCAGCATATAAAATTATCAAAGGTTAATGTTATAAGAATAAATTTTTCTACGTAGAGAATACAAAGTAAGAATTAAGAACTTAAAATTTGAACAAAAATCTATTGATTGTATTGAAATAGAAATTACTTCATGCCTTAAATGAAAAAATTATAAATATTGTATAATAATAATAATAATTAAAAATTAAACTTAAAATTTTTATCCAAATAAGTAAGTTGTCATATAGAAGAATTTATATAATGGCGTGCAGTTTGATACTTCAAAGGCTATTATCGCACAAAGTATAATAGTGTCGAGTGTAATCTCGTAAAACTAGGAGACACTCTCATTTTAAACAAATTGAATAGAATCACGTTAAATAATATGTAGCGTCTAGTTAAAATAGAGAAAGAGAAAGAGAGAGAAAAAGCATGACCCATTGCGACAAGGTCTTCTTTATCGTTATCACCGCACGGCATATACGTGGCTGCGACATGTGAATGAATTTCACACTGTTGAAACTAATGCTTTCAGTACACTTTTCGGCATTTGAAATAGACGAAACCTTGAAGACGCAATATAAGTAAATATCAGCATAAGCAATCAAATGCCGTCATTTATTCAATGATTGAGCAATTCACTTGTTTTTCTTTTCCTTTTTTTCTTTTAAATCGAACGTCATTTATGTAAAAAAGTTAATTCAGCCATTGCAGTTACATTAAAACTTTAATAAATTCCTCATGACAATAAAGCTTAAATAAAAATTTAAAAGTAATTCTAAATATTTTCTCATAGTATCATTAATTCCCATAAGATATTTAGCTGCAGAAAATGCCTCCTGCGCATAATTACGTTCATAAGCTTTCGGAAATTTGAATAGCCATTGTTCGTTAACAATGAGTAACAAACCGTTATCTCTTATTTTGACGGGCATGTATTTATCTTGTCGAAAAATAAAAAAATGTTAATATGAGTGCGTAACAATGCTACAACATTTTTCGTCCCAAAAAGCACGTAGGCAAGACCGCAACTGTATCATCGACTCCTCTTAATCAGCCTTTAACAAGTATAGAAATCATTTCCCGAATCTCTAAGAAAAACAGCCTTGGGGGCACAAAAACTCCGGAAAACCCACAGATATCCAAACAAGCTGTATAGAGAGCCTCCGTAATCAAGCGCACCAACGGCATCTCGTTGCACGCAGCTCCAATGAAAAAAAAAGTCAGAAAAAAAGCTACGACGGCAGCAGCGACAACTACGAGATAGACATGTTCACACGAGGGAAGCTATAGCAGAGCGTCGAGCGGACGTAGCAGCGCGCATCGTAAAAAAGGCAGCGCGCGACCCAGTTTCGTCGTCGCTGCTGCTGCCGCCGCCGTTGCTTCGACGTGCCGCAGACGTTTACACACACAGACACACACACCCAGAGACGAAGAGAGAGATAGAGGAAACAGAAGCGCAGTCGATAATTCGGTTTTCGTTGCACACAGCGGACCCCGTGACCTAGATGGACTGAGCAGCTATATATGCGCCCCATGTAGGTCACCACACGCACGCACGCGCAAGCACGCATCCTCTTCCCTATCTTATACGCAGGGCTGCCTGCTGCAGCACACTTTTCAATATATTAATAAGACGAGACGAGCCGAGCGGTGGCGGCGTGTGCGCACACGAGTGTGAGTGTGTGACAGCACTCGAACGTATATATGCGCCAGTGAAAACGCGATCGAGGAATTATAATGCTCTTGAAGCGAAGAGGAGGAAAATGGAGCGCGCGGCTGTTTCAAGAATAAAAGTCTTTTCCTAGCTATTATGAGCAAAATATGCGTATATATAGTAGTGGAGCGACACGCAGAATTGAGAAAAAGTGCGGCGGTTCGGAAAAATCTCATGGCCTCGAAATCGTCGTTTGATTCTGAATAAGCACGGCCTTTTTATAATAATCGCGCGAAGCCCACGCGAGCGCCAACCGCCAACACGAGGTTTTTATATATACGCGCGGCGAGAGCGACAGCTTTATGGCGCGAGGTCTGCTGCTGCTGCTGCTGCTGCTTATAGCGAACTACGCCCGACTACAGCATGCAGAAATAATATGCGAGAGAGCTGAGCTGCTATTGGGAACTGTTTCGAGGCCGAAAACTCGAGATGACTACGTACGCGTGAAAGCTCCTTGTTCATTTTATTTTATTCAACAGCTTATATAGTTTTACTGCGCATTTATTAATGTTGCTGAGCATCAGCGTTTTCTTTTTTTGTCAAAGCTGCAGATAAATTAATCTTGCATATCCAATTAAAAAATGTTTGACAAGATTAATCCGACGTGTTTTACGGTCGAGTGAACAATCGATTCAAATCTAGATCGTGTATACGAAGATTGAAACGTATAATATAGTTTTCGCAGCTGTTATATCGATCCAATTACAGCAAATGCAACCTCTGTAAATGCTGATTCTCTATTAAAAAAAAAAAAAAAAAGAAATACTTTTATCAATAGATAAGCTTCAGTTCGGATAACAAGCGTTTGCTTTATTATTAGATTTTTATCCAATACTGCTACTCAATTCGATCAGCATTTGCACACAGTTAGATTCCACTATCCCGAAATGCAACCTCGTCCCAAATAATTTTTATCTACAAATTGAACAGAAGTCCAAGACGTATATGCGCATAGGGGAAAAAGTCCATTCGATTTTCCCGGAAGCAGTCGAAAGCCTTCCCGCCTCCCATAGTACAAATCATCAGCCTCGGGTTCGCGGCCGCGCGCTGCCTCAAACAGTCTCTCGGACACACGCACTGTCGTAGAGTCGAGAAAAAGAAACGCATGAAAAGACCGAGAACGAGTGACATCAGCTCGCGCGACGTCGACGCTGACTCGGTGTGCACGAGGCGTATATGTACACGCACATAGCTCAGACTCGCTCCCGCCCGCTCGAGCACAAAGAGAAGGCTTTTCTAGCGCGCCATGCATCAAGAATACGATCGTCGGCGTCGCCGTCAGCGGTGGCGGCGGTGGCGGCGGCGGCCCCTTCTAGCAGCCGAACACTGTTAGATCTAACTGTATAACCCAGACCTACTTTGGCTTCTTTTGGCCGACTCGCTCGCTTGCCCAACCTCACCTTTTCTCTATCTTGCTCTCTCGTTCTCTAGCTGCTGCTGGCTAACTGCCTCTGGCCCCGCAGCCACATCCACTCGTTACGTTTTTCACCAGCTCTTATACATGTATTTTAAGTCACATGGAGAGTCTCCGATATACCAGAGGCAGCGTATGGACTGTGCGACTGGTTGAGAAATTATTGCTGGGCTCTCCCACGAGAGTTAACTCTGCGCGATCCCTCCGATTTAGCGCGAAATCGATGTTTTTCCCTCGCCGTTCCGAGCGCGTGTGCGCGCCTTCTATTTTCGCCTCCGTGCCAGATGCAACGGTTACATATTCAACTCCCACGAGCTGTAAATTTAGTCGTTTACTTTGTTGATCTTCGTCTGCTCTGGCTTTTCCATCGTTAAATTATCCGTTGAAATACAACTGTATCTGTTTCGCGCGTACCATACTTATTGGGTTATCTCTATTGCGAGCTTTATCGATTCGCAAAGTAAATTCCCTTTTTTGAACTATTTTGTATAACTTTTTTTTCTTCAAATGCAATACTGTATGCATGCTGATGGTTTGTGATGCAATAGATTCAGAGTTTAATACTTCAAACTAATTTCAAATATTTGTAGAAATCTTAGTGTATACAGCAGTATTTAAGTATTACATATTTTTGAAAATGGGTTTGAAAGTAAAATATGACTATACATTTACTGTGTCAATTTACGATTACCTTGTGCAAGCTAAGGTAATATTTATTAGTGAAGAGAGCACATCGTACCGTATAGGTATTTTTTAAAATAAATAGAAACTTGAAGAATAAAATTTGAAATTTGAAAGAAATCGAGTATCCCTATTATAAGCTTTATTCGATTTATTTTTTGTTTAACACATATATAAGAGTGCATGAAAAATCCAGCAATGATAATAATGCGGATTCGCGGAACAACTTAAAATTGCACAGATCGGTTTATCTCTAGTAGAGATAATGACGCTTTGTATAATTTTCCACGAGATGCGCAAGACACTGTTATCGATGCTACTCGTAAACTAATTCTAACCAACTTAACATTGCACAACTTAGTGTAAAAATTTTTTTGAATTAAATAAAAACTAAAAACGTATGAATTTTAAAACAAAAAAGTAATTACTAAATTTGGAAAAAGTATGAATTATATATTTTTTTAAAAATTTTATTAAATTTATATTTTAAATTACAAATGTGACTTTTCAATTGAATATTCTTTATCTGTATTTATATTATTACTTGCTTCTATAGAATTAGAACACAAACAGAATATTACATTTACATTATTTTTTTTTTAATAAGAATGTTCAATATGTTCATTCGTAGCGCAGTGATCATTCACTATTTAGTATATCTTCGATACACATATCGTCGCACTTTATTATGCACTGATGTGATGTTCAAAATTTCAAGTACGACGATTTCATCAACACTTGATTTAACACAAATTAACTATTTCATGCGTAGCTCCTTCTGGTGAATTTATAATTTTTGTGAGAGAATTTTTAATAGGAACTTTCCTTTAAAATAAAATTACATTATTTGATATTACATTGCAACATAAGTTGAAACGGAATCTCAAAATTATAACTTGTTAAATCAAATGAGAAAATTCTAAAAATTGTACTGTATTCAAGGTTAAAATTCAACCGCATATCCGATGACAAAATAGTCGAAAATCACACGAGGCACTTGCAAAACGCGAGAGGAGCACTCACGAGCGAGCGAAGCGGGAGCGCACTTGCACCGAGCTGAGGCCGCGCGCGTTCGCCAAATGACGGCCGACTGAATCGCAGCCGCCGCGAATCGCTGTAAAAGCCCCAAGCGCAGCTAGGGGAGAGGCCAAGTGCATCGCGCGAGGCGGTCGACTGCTCACTGGTCCCCCCGATCCTCCTGGGCGTGCTGAAATACACCCGCTGCTGCACCTCGGCCGGGGCCGTGAATGACTCCGCCGCGCTCTAGCCTGATATTTTTGCACATCCGAGATTCGCCAGTGCAGTCGGCGAATGCGCGCGCTCGGAGCCTGCCATTGGAGAGGGGGCGGCCGCGGCTTGCAGCCAATCGACGCACCGGTGCATCCTACTCTCTGCTGCAGCTGCAGCAGAGAGGGAGACAAAGAGAAAGAGAGAGAGAGAGAGAGAGAGAGAGCCGATCGCTGCTGCACTTATTTTGCACAAGTAGTAAGGCTCGTGCGCCGGTCGGACGGCCGAGAGCGTACCACGTGGGGGATTCGAGCCGCCAAGGAGATACGGGCCTCGCATGGTCAGACGGTGGATCATTTTGCTCTATGCTTTTTCTTATACATAGCTAGAGGGAGATTTTCATTTTGTCCTTTCGCGATTATGTTTCATCGTGCGCAGGAGATTTTCTATTCGATCTTTCGAGTAAAATGTTTGTATTATACGCACTAAATGAATGCAGAAATTATAGTAGAATTAATTATTCTAGAATCAATGTTTCTTGAGAATCAACTAGGTTTAAGAAACAAAAATTAATTGACACGGTACGCAAGACTTGCACGACTCTATAA
This sequence comes from Megastigmus dorsalis, assembly GCA_900490025.1. Classification (NCBI taxonomy): domain Eukaryota; kingdom Metazoa; phylum Arthropoda; class Insecta; order Hymenoptera; family Megastigmidae; genus Megastigmus; species Megastigmus dorsalis. The sequence continues at coordinate 62,084 of UELU01141761.1, forward strand.
TATAAGCTTTCAATAAATAGTATACATCTAATTTATATCACTGTGTACCGCGCGACCATTTACTTTTGTTAGATTAAAAACTCATTTAGCGCGAGTAGGAAAGATTTCGACACGGAAACCATTATGAAAGGCTTAGAGTGTACAGCTCAGAGAGTAAATGATTTGGGGATTTTGCATAGTCATGCGCACGTGCGAAGTAGTGCAAATCACGAGTGGGCCAGACTCACGGGTGAAAGTCGCTATTGAGTTACATGTTGCAAAAATGCGTTGTCCTACTTAGACCGTCTATTTTTGAAACTAATATGCTATCTCTCGTTTCCTCGTGTTCGTAATGCGGCTGCGGTTTCACAATCGACGACCATTTTTTGGAACATTTTTCGTTTCTTTTTTTCTTTTTTTAAATGAATTTATTAAAATGAGCAAAGTGTAGAGATGGTGGCCGTTGGCTTTAAAATCGAATAGGAAGTGTAAGCTGAATACAGATTAATTTTCAGCTAAAATGCTTCTCAAGGAGTAACATGTTTGCACAATATGTAATTGCACATTGAATCGCTACTACAACTCATTTTGTCCTTCTAATATTGGCAGGAAAATGTAAAATAAATAACAAAAAATGAGACTTACCCTCGCAGAACAGGGTGACATCGGTGAGACTCTCGCTTTTGAAGAGATTCGAGAAAGCCGTGGCCAGGTTACTGCCGAAGCTGTTCCACTTAAGGCAGAACTGTTGTTGAGAGTCCATAATGCCACCCCTTGGGCCGACCCCGTGACCTTCGCCGCCACCCCTATCGCTTCCGCCCTCCACTATGGAATTCCCCTCTCTATCGCACCCGTGCCCGACTGCTCCTCCAGCTGGAAAACAAAAAACCACACACGGACCATTAGCGCACTGTATAGCGGGCATCAGATATCTCCACCTTCCTCCACCTTCCTCCACCTTCCTCCACCTTCCTCGACCTTCCCGCGAGATCATCCGATCGTGCGATGCAAACGAATGGCTCTAAGCTCCGAGTCAACTCTTACGTAAATGACAAAGTAGACTCTTACATTTTTAACCTCGAATATAGAAAATGTTTCGCCGCTTTGTTCAACAATTTTTATTCACCTTGGGTCTAATCACGCTAGTTAAAAATGATAAATTCAAATTATACATGTAACTTTTTCTGTCTACCTACTTGTATCATAAAACGATAAATCCCAAGACTTTGTACTTTGTATGAATCTCTTTATATCTTTTATAATAATTCAAGTATTTTCTTCATGTAAGAAAATAGACGCTTGTCTGTTCAATGAATTACGTGGTTGCATAGAAAATGAATATACCAAACGTTAACTCATTAATTTAAATAACATAAATTAAATATAAAATATGTAATGATTGGAGATTAAATTTAGCGGTATTGACTATTGTGATGAGCTACTAAAATACAAATGTTGCAAAACTATAATGAGTTCTCACTCGGGACGCTCTTGGACGAGCTTCGCGCAGAGGCTGGATTTCGAAAGTTGCGCTCGCGATCGGCGCATTCTAATCTCCGGGCTAACGACGACTCGGTGGCGTGACGCCTTGGATACAGCGGGCCTAATGACACGCTAAAGTTACGAAAATCTGCTGCGCGGCGCAGGCGCAACAAGGTTTTCTGTCTAACGCAACTTGGTTAGGCAGAACGGAGGGGGGGGGGGCCAATATTTTTGAACGATTCGAACATTCGAAAGTTCATAATTGTCGAGCATTCTATAAATATTGCAAGGTACAAAGTATTCAATGCACATATGATGTTAATCGACGAAAAGTTAATTTTACTCAAACAGTGTTTGTTTTGTATTTTAAATTTTCATAAAATATGATACTTATTCTTTCGTATTTCACAAATATAACGAAGACCACTTAGTTTTTAAAATTTAAGTCTTGGGTTGAAACGTTAAACGATTCGACTTTAGAATCATATAGCTTCTCCTGCGCAAGGTATAGCTTTCAACTCATAATATATACTCGTCTAACGGGGCATATCAGCAGGCGCGAAAAAGTAGAGAAGAACGAGTACGCGAAGAGCAAAGAAAATCAAAAATGCGAGAGGTGCCAAAGTTCCGTGGATCTCGGCATCCGCTGCGCGCGAATTCCCTCCGCCCTCCCCTTTCCATTTTTTTCTTTCCCAACGGATTCGGCGAGATGGAACGTCGAGATAGGTTTTCTTTTTCGCCGCTCGCCCGCCTATAGATACATACATATATATAAATATATATTATACGCCTAACGCAATCTGGCACCTTTCTAATAAGTCAACGTTATACCGCCGGTGTTCCACTAACCTCAAAAATCTCCGCATGTCGCGCGACTCTGCTCGGTACCGCGTTCTCCCCTTCCCCCCGGTCCTCTTCACGAACAAACTAACGCTCCATTCCATTTTGGAGATTCCTCGCCAATTTAAAAGTCTGCCCGTGCAGCACTCTTATCTGTGTCTCGATTCAAACGGTTCTTTGGCAATTGCAATACTTGACATTTTAACTTCACTAAGCATTTATTTTCATAATAAAGTATGCACTTTGTAAAGAATTTAATAATTTTCATTATTTATATATTCAGTCCGATCATTTCAACTCAATTAAATTTGAAAAACATAGTCTTTGTAAATAAATTTAATACATGTAACATTTTTTATAATACAGCTGATATAATACAGCTTGATACAAAAAAATATACCTAGTAATGCTTTTAAGTAGCACTACAAATAAGTACATAATTTTCAAAACCAAACGAGGATGGTTCAAGTCCATACCGTTAGATCTCTCTTAGCTTTCTAACTAACGCATTGAGAAAAAAAGAGAATAAATTCTCATAATTACGGTCTGCTAAGAGACTATTAAGTTCTATCAATTGAACAATACTTTAAAGCTTAACGTTAGATGGTTACACGGTTGCGTAAACAGTTAGTGTACTTTAATTTACAAAATATTAATTAGTATGCGAAACTATCGTAGAAAGGTTAACGACAGGAGACACTCATTAGAATTCAAATCACACATATAGAATCTCATACAAAAGCTTTAGTCGGTATTTGTTACTATTTACGGTACTATTTACCACACATTTATATATACATGTTTGAAGGAAGGGTAAAATGAAAACAGCGAATCCACAACGAAGGACAAAACAAATCATTACTCATCGTCGGGTCTCCGGTGAAATTTCGGAATTCCCAAATGCACAACTCAAAAACACAGCATGCTCCGCACACGTTCATTCCGACTCATTTCAAGCTTTTCTCAATTAAACCATTACTTTGGCAAAAGTGCTCTCTAAAAAAAAGTACAGAGTCACGGTTGACCGTCGAGCGAGAGGGATGAAAATCGCCAACAGGTATATATTTCCTCCCGTTTTCTCATTCTCGAGCAATGACCTGAAAAATCGTTACATCCCATACACACCATCAAATTGCAAGTATAGAGTCGATATGCACGAATAGAGTCTATCAGCTCGTATACATACGCGAGGAGGTTCAACCACGTGCTGTTACGCTTGGGACTGTAGGAATTAGAAAGAGAGAAAGATATGACCTACCGGACGTGGAGTCCGCTTCGACTGTCCTCACGACGCGACGAGGGGGCTTTTTCCTTCGCTGAGCCACCTCATTCACAAGAGCCACCGTTTCTCAACATCTCCTCGGCCAGTTGTCATGTGAATCGCCAGTGAGGAAAAACAGCAAGAGCCGAGTCTCGAGATCTCGCCAAGGCAGAGAAAGAGAAACAGAGAGAGAATCGAGGCGCGAGCCGCGCTTCTCGATCGCGTTCAATATTAATGATCCTCCGAGTCCTTCGTCAAAGTCACCGCGGTCAGTCGCGATTACAATTGCAAAAGACCGCGCGGCTTCCAAGATATACGGCACTTTAAGGCAGGCTATCCGTGCGTATTTCGCTTATTTACGCTGCCTATTGCGCCAGTCCCACTTCACACAGATATATATTATATATATATTCGCTCGGGAAGGCGCGCGGAGAGGTGTCAAAAAGCTCGTCGGTATATATACAACGAGCAGATCTCCAGCACCACTTCCGGACTGCACTTGATGTCTTCTTCTGCAGGTATATACTCGAGGAGAACAACAAACGGAGTAAAAAAAATAAGACACTGACACCGTGAAACTTGATCGACACTGACGAAAATCTCAATGGTAAGGAAAAACTCGCTCGCGATACTCGCGCGTGCACACACACACACACACACGCGCACACACCAGCCCTGTAAGCCTCGCTATATGTATACGTATATATGTGTATATACGGAGTGTGTATAATACGTGAGGTGAGTGGCGCGCTCGTGGTCGCGGCCGCGTAGATTGTGTGTGCAGTTGGCTCGTGTGTGCTCGGGTTTGTGCTCGGCGCCGCGTCGACCGACCAAATGGAGAGACGCGCACCGCGTGCGTATGGCCGACCTCGTGGCGCGTGGCAGCGCCGATAGAGAGAGAGAAAGACACAACGCCTTCTAGCTTCTAGCTTCGTACGCGCAGCAGCAGCAGCAGCAGCGGCCACCCGAAAAATCGAGACTCGGCCCTCTCTTTCTCTCTCGCTCGCGACGTACACTGCGCGCGTATAGACACACACACACGCACACACGCGCTTCACTGCAGGGGGAACCGCGAGCGCTAGCTGGTGTGCCTAGATTAGAGAGTGCGCCGTTGAAATTATATGGGTCATCCGCTGTTGCTGGTGCTGTTGCTGGTGCTGTTGCTGCTGCTGCCTGCCTGCCCGGCTCTTCGTCCTATAGTCGATGCAAATGCGTCCTCCGCTGTTTCCCCTGCCCCCTCGTCCTTCTAGCCTCCTTTCCGTGTTCTCTTGTCGAAATAGCGCGAGATATTCGCGCTTTAATGAGCCTATATAGCCCGAGGAGGAGGGAACTTAGCTGCATATATATATGTAGCTGCGCTTTTTTCCCTTCTATCGTTTGCCTCGCTGCCGCTTCTATGCCGAGACTCATTGGGTGGGAGTGAGCCGAGGATAGATGGTTAGAAGACAGAGAGAGAGAGAAAGGGGAATAGAAGTGGGAGACAATGCGCGAAGGCTTAAGGCCACGGTTGAAAGAGCGCAACGACTACGAATGAATGCCTCTATAAGTGTGTGGGTCTATAGCACACGTACGCACACCATGGATTACACACATGCACAGGCGTTAGAATTTGCCTTGGGAATGGACTCGCGCGAGACATGTGTTGATGTATATGAAAAGGTGCATTTGATTTGTTGGCGGGACGGGGCCGGAGGTGGAGGAGGGTAGGGGCATGGGAGGGGGGGGGCTGGAAAATTAGGTCAGCGTGGATTGGTTTTTGATGTGAAGTAGTAAGCGAACCGAAACCCTGCATTTTTTATGGGACTTTGTGTGCATATGAGCTGCGGATGTGTGATACTTCACGATAAACCGTATGGTAAAGGGGAGAACAGCGTAGAATAGGAATCGAACGGATTTTTTAAACAAATTGTAAAACATTTGCACTTTTCGCTTTGAGGTTATCGAAGCTTGTGCGATCGCTATAAGATGCGAGAAAGGTTTAGTCAGTTAATTTTAACTTAAACCTTGATTACAACTGAGTAAAAACCAAGAACCAGTAAGAGGCAAAACACTGGACTGGAACTATAGAATAGTTGTGTTGAATTAATCAAGAAAGGGTTAATATACGAATGGTGCAACGACGTGTGTTCTAGATTTAGTGTTTCTCATAAATTTCAGCCAAAGATTAGAACTACTAAACTTTTTAAATCACTTCTTCTTTATTAGTTTTAGTTTTCACCGACCTTAACTGGCTATCATTTACAAAAATTGTCTGCACTACTTAGAAACTCAAGTTTAACATAATATCTATCCGTTACAGCAAGTCAATTGTATAATATTACGCTACTCAGAATCAACATATACTTAAATATTCTACAGATAAAAACCTTTTTGCTCGATAATAAAATAGCTGTTATCAAAGTGAACTTATTCTTCCCTCTATTCGGTAATATGAATGATACTAAAATTGTTGGCTCCACATGTTTTGGTTAAAACAATAAATATTAACCAATAAAGCGTTGTTAGCTGTATAATACAGCAAATAGTTTTCTTTTTAAAGTTTTTTTAGTTTACATAAGATTCTATCTGACAAACACGGTTTTTTCTTTCAACTTTAAGTTAGTTAAAATTGCATAAACTGACTTCTGTCATCTATAGCTTTCAAACTTAAAACAGAATAAGAGTTTTGAGAACCTTTCAAGATTCTAAAAAACTTCTGCTATTATACATGAATGTGAAGTCATTGCTACGAGAATTTTTCTAACATGCTTTAGGCATGTTTTTGGAGACGCGGTTTCCACAGCAAGGCAACCATGTGCTTGAGCTGCAGTGAATGCAGTTAATGTGTTTATACTTTTTATCGTGTATACAAATATGAAATAGTTTTCACAAGGGCATAATTCGGTTAAGGGGCTAGTCTAGTTTCTCGGGCGGAAAATGGAGGTGATTTTCCGGGACTTATACAAAAGAAATCATGCGGTCAAATATTTTAAAATTTTAAGGATATATTTAGATACTATTGACAAGTTAATTCACAAAATTTCAGAAAAAATATCGACTGTAAGACGAGTTATACGCTCCGACGTCGAGTCATCCAAAAATAAAGTAGTAAATCGGCTGCAGTTGTAGAGGTCCTCAGAATGCCAGTATCTGAAAAATTTTTGTTAAACTAGATGACTTTCCCCGTACCATGAACTAGGATCCTTTGAAAATATTGAAAATTATAAAAATGGCAGCGTTTTGAAAAAAAAATTCAATTTTTCACAATAAAACTCTCGTTTTTTACTCGGCGAATTTGTATTTTTTGAAATATCAAAAAGATCCTAGTTCATGGTATGTAAAAACATGTTACGAATATTCGTGCAAAATTTCAAATCGATTCGTTAGCTTTTCTTTGAGCTAGAGCTGCAGCCGTTTTTGAAAATGCAGTTTTGAGAAAAACGCGTTTAAAGTTTTGACAATTGATTTTTCGGTTATAATATTTAATTTTTCATACTTACAGTTTGGGAAATTGTTCTCCGAATAGTATACTATCGAAATAGGCGAAAAAAAAATCGATTTTTTGAAAGTGAGAAACTAGACTGGCCCCTTAAGGGCTTTCGAAATCGTATTAATTACTTTAAACACAAGTCTTTGTGTATACCGAGTGAAACTGCTTCAGACTTTTCAAACTGTAAACATAAATATATACAGTCATTTAAACTTTTTGCTTTGTCTTTCACATAGTTTTTTACAATTGGTTATATACCAACATATTGTTGCGAGTCTCATAAATTTTCTTTATAAAAAACAATCGCTCAACCATTGCAGTGCTGGATAGACTTTTTCACGCGCAAAGAATGTCAATTCCTCAGTCATCTTCATTTCGTAAAACTTGGTTGCGAAACTTTCAGTTCCGCTAAATCCATAGTCAGAGCTAAGAAGAAGAAGCCTTAAA
>UELU01141761.1:69581-94948 GCA_900490025.1 Megastigmus dorsalis
TCTATAAGTGTGTGGGTCTATAGCACACGTACGCACACCATGGATTACACACATGCACAGGCGTTAGAATTTGCCTTGGGAATGGACTCGCGCGAGACATGTGTTGATGTATATGAAAAGGTGCATTTGATTTGTTGGCGGGACGGGGCCGGAGGTGGAGGAGGGTAGGGGCATGGGAGGGGGGGGGCTGGAAAATTAGGTCAGCGTGGATTGGTTTTTGATGTGAAGTAGTAAGCGAACCGAAACCCTGCATTTTTTATGGGACTTTGTGTGCATATGAGCTGCGGATGTGTGATACTTCACGATAAACCGTATGGTAAAGGGGAGAACAGCGTAGAATAGGAATCGAACGGATTTTTTAAACAAATTGTAAAACATTTGCACTTTTCGCTTTGAGGTTATCGAAGCTTGTGCGATCGCTATAAGATGCGAGAAAGGTTTAGTCAGTTAATTTTAACTTAAACCTTGATTACAACTGAGTAAAAACCAAGAACCAGTAAGAGGCAAAACACTGGACTGGAACTATAGAATAGTTGTGTTGAATTAATCAAGAAAGGGTTAATATACGAATGGTGCAACGACGTGTGTTCTAGATTTAGTGTTTCTCATAAATTTCAGCCAAAGATTAGAACTACTAAACTTTTTAAATCACTTCTTCTTTATTAGTTTTAGTTTTCACCGACCTTAACTGGCTATCATTTACAAAAATTGTCTGCACTACTTAGAAACTCAAGTTTAACATAATATCTATCCGTTACAGCAAGTCAATTGTATAATATTACGCTACTCAGAATCAACATATACTTAAATATTGGTTATATACCAACATATTGTTGCGAGTCTCATAAATTTTCTTTATAAAAAACAATCGCTCAACCATTGCAGTGCTGGATAGACTTTTTCACGCGCAAAGAATGTCAATTCCTCAGTCATCTTCATTTCGTAAAACTTGGTTGCGAAACTTTCAGTTCCGCTAAATCCATAGTCAGAGCTAAGAAGAAGAAGCCTTAAATTTGTAACAAGAACATCAAGTTTTTTTTTTTGAAAAAGTAAAAGGTATTATCTCCGTCATCCTCTTAGCTCGCGACCGCTCCTTTGCCTATACGCAACAGCCGCGAGTCAATTCGTACCGATCGGCCACACTTCAGGTCCTTTCACTGTCTCTCTCTCGTTCTCTCTTCCTCCCTCCCTCCCTCACTCTCTCTCTCTCTCTTTCTCTCTCGCTGTTTTCCTCATGCCCAAGCGAATTCATACACACATACACACACACGCACACCTCCAGGTGTAAGGCGCACACGTGCGCGAGGTGCGCACATCAATTTACGCGCATATATATACCACAATGAGTTTCCCCTGCCACAGAGTCGCAGCAGCGCGCAGCGGCGGCAGCTATATTATATAGCTTTCGGATCGAAGCGCACACGTGCCGTCATCCAGGGCCGCGGCTGCGGCAGCGGCTGAGCGGCGCATTCCGCTGTGGATCGCCGCGTGCGAGCTGCTCCGAGAAACAGAGAGAGAGAGAGACGCCCGCGCCGCCTCTAAGCGGGAGAATCGACAAACAAATCGCCGCGGCTCCCTCTCACGCCGGATTATACACTTGCGTGTGTCCCTGTGTGCGGCTCTGTGTGTTGCAGTGTGCGCGTATATATATATGTATATGTACGCTCCTTTCTTTGTTGCGTATATAGCTTCAAAGCCGCTCTCGGCGCCCGAATGTGGGAGAGGAGGCGGAGAAGGAGAGACTCTTTTCTAACTCGATTTTTTCGATGATAATAATATATGTACGTGTATATCGAGCCTTTGTTTTTGTAACGTTTGTTTTGACAACTGCGTATATGCGCTCAGCGTATGTTCGATGGCGCTGTTGAGGCCATTTTCGAGTGACGCTAAGCGCTGCGCTGTGCAAAGAACATATACATACTTATTGCAAATCAATTTATTATATCTAAATGAATCGATTGAATTAGTTTGAAAATTCAATCAGAATTCAATACAACTTTTATTCGATTAGAGCTGATCCTTTACGTTTTATGTCCTTAATGACAGTTTATGTCTTGTAGTAATGAAATTGACAATGCTCTCTCAAGAAATCGAGGCAGAATTTACAGTTTATCATAGATATCAAATATATAGATTTAAACACTGTCACAAATTGTGGCTTACGCGAACAACATTATTATGGAAGCTGTTTTATGAAACTAATAGATGAAATTGTTTTTTTTTCTTTCTATTATTAGAAAAACCACTCAAACGCGTAATTCCAGTTATCTCGCTATTTTATTTAAGAAATACCTGTTATCAAATATAAAAAAATTATCAATATTCAATGAATCAAGCAAACATCGTAATTTTATCAAATAAAAGCTTCTATAAATCTTAATGAATTGTCCTAGGACAAACTTTCATAAAATTTAGATACAAGCTCACGAACGAAGCCGTTCATAAACTACATTTTAAACTATAAAATTGCATCATTAAAGCCTACAAATGGGTAAAGACTATACATTTATTGATCGAATTAAAAAGATGCAAATATCTTGGAGCGAGGGAGTAAACAAAACTGGTGGCGGCGGCGGTGGCGGCGACGGTGGCTAGATTCAACGATAGAATTGTGACAGAAACAAATGTTTAAGCTCGTAAAGAGTCGAGAGATAAAGGCGAACGAGCGGAAGGACTCGAAATGGAGCAAAAGATGAGAAAGAGATATAGAGAGAGAGAGAGAGAGAGAGAGAGAGAGAGAGAGAGAGAGCGAGAGGGAGAAAGAGGGAGAGGAAGGAGAAAGAGAAGCAAAGTGACATAACAGGAGGACGGAGGAGTTTGTGGGGCTCGACACTATGCTACAAGTCGTGGAGCGTTAATGGAGAAGGTAAGCTGCTATATGTAAGTCACAGCATCGATTTTCGGCTCCGAGTTCAAGGTGACGTATGGAAATGAGGAAGGCCGAAATCAGAGGCTCTCGTTGTTTCGCTCCGCCATACCCTCTGTGCGATGCTTTACACACACTCCTGGCACTTTGAGGAAGTGTTGACGGGCACACTCGGACTCATATCGTTTACAATGTATGTGTGCTATATCATCCGTCCGTAAAACAGTGAAAAAGAGTATAAGGAAGACGATTCCCATCGCTTTTTTGTCATTCATCGAAAGCAGCGGCTTTCTTGGTTTTATCGCTTTTCTTTAAATAAAATTTACGAATCCGAGGTACGTAAATGCGCGACGTTAACTTATGTTGTCGGTATATACATTTTACAGGGAGCATCTTTTGTACGGTTTGAGTTGCTGATCGATGGCGTTGAACTATGCGATTGCCGATTCTGACTGTAGATATGCTTGATATGGCACATGCGTCAATGCTTCTACATGCCTCCCATTAAGTTTTTTTGTCAGATATAGTAAAAATTCCAGGCCATAAACTAAACAGCTGCTTTGTTTATTACCCACCTACTTGTTTTTTTATTTTTTTATTTTTATTAAAGCATTAGAATTGCATGATGGCGGACTGTACTTTTTTTCGATTTAGGTGGGACCTTGCATGAGTATATGCCGAAAACATCGAATTGCATTTATGCATTCGGAAATTCATTAAATATTGTTTGATGATGTAATAAAGCGACTTTGTAATTGAACTGTTTGAATAAGATACTTAATAGGCAAGCAAATAGATTATTTCTAAGAATATCCAATATCGACATCTGATGAATAATTTTTCAATTTGCATTAAAAATGAATAAATAAATAATCATTGTCAAGGTAAAAAAAAATAAAGCGATGTGCTCAGTTTTCATAGCCTCAACTTCGAATCAAGAAAGAGCGTCTTACAGTGCGTTGGAAAAAAATCTAATCTTTCAGCTCAAATTTTTAAATAAAGGGAGTACAAAAGCAATCAGAGAGGATTGATAAGATCAATTATTTACGACATGGTAATAGATCGATTAACTGTGAACAAAAATTACGGCGCTATCTATGTGTACAAAAAAAAATATTGAGTTATAACATGAATGTAGCAATTATAATCGAGTCATATAACACACTGCAGCCTTACTAAAATACCGTATAGTATTCAAGTTGAGTCATTCTCTTTGAAACCTGCCTGTGAAACGATAACATCGACAATCACGGGCTTTCATCGTTGTCTCACTTATATGATGCATATATACACGACGTTGCACTATTTCGGTACTGCATTGACTCAGAGTATATTAATTAATAAGTTAGACAACATTAGTACGTATTTTTTGTGCAACTATACAAGTTTTGAAATCAAGCAATAAATAATAATTGCGGTCATTTCTTGAATCAATAAAAAGCTTTATATCTCATCAATGCTAATTGATAGCTACCAAACAAGTAAGAACAAGGGCAATAAATATTCTAAAAAGAATTGATAACAAAATAATAGTGTAATTATATATCAACTCTTCTGGTAATTAGCCTAATAATTCTAATGATCAATTATCATTATTATTATACGGAACATTTTCGTTTCAAATAAACTCGATATTCGCAAAGTTTATCCTATAAGAATATTGACATATCACAAAAGATAATATTGCATAAACTACCGCTTATCGAATTTGATTTCATTCTCTTTTCATTTCTTTGCAAAAATATGCTCCGCCACTTTTTTTTCCATTCATCTATAAGCAAATTAATAATACTTTGTACAGCTTATTTATGCAAAGAAGAGAGTATTCAAGACACTATTAAGTACTGTATACGCGAAGTGACTTACTAACAGCTGTATATCCCAATTGGACCGCGAAAAGCAGATATATAGACCGCGTGAAAAACATCGCAGGGAAAAGAGATGGAGCAAAAAGTATAAGGAGAGGAGGTGACCCATCGCACTATTCGGCACATCCACAAAGACACAGCCAATGACGAAATGATTCTTTCTTTGATGCACACGTATAGGCATCGTATATATATATAGGCTCTCGCGCACTTTACTATACACATGAACGGGTATAGATGACGACGAGCGCGCGCGCAGCTGCGGAAAGTGACATCATCGCGGACTACGGACTCCTGCATTCACACACACGCACACACGCACGCACACACATTCGCACACGCGGGATATACATTGATACATAGGAGCTCGTAGTGTGCGCCTTGGTATAGAGTCCCCCCATCGTGTTTATCGCGCATGCAGCACAGGGCGCCCAACCATATATCGGGACTCGCCGCGCCACCGCTTCTGGGGATCCGGCAGTCGCCGCGGCGCACGGCTCGTACAGTAATGTCGCATCGACAATATGCTGCAATATAATAATGTATCGAGGCGCGGACGCACGTGGCCTTGATAATAGAGCGCGAGCGTAAGATGAGAGACAGCGCCGAGCACTTATCAGTTACGCGCGCGCGGTCTAATTATTGCCTAACGAATTTTCAAAATACTTTCGTGTACACACTTTTGTTGTACTTTATGAAGCTGAAAAAACGCGAGATAGATAATCTACAAATAGTTTAGCTCAGCAAAAAAAAGTCAACGGCAAACTCCTTTTGTTACGAAATAAATAAGTTTTTAGAGTGGTGTCTATTGTTTCTTATTTTTTTTCTTTTTTTTCTAGATTTAGAGGCTGAAATGTTGCATGACTGCAGTTCCAGTCCAAATGCGTGTTTTCATCCGATAAAGATATGATATACTTTCGCAAATTCCAGTAAGCGGGGGTATTATTACTCACCGATCATTTGGAATATTTTTTTTTATTATTAAACGAGCCACTATGCTCGCTACACGAGTAACGTGAAGTTATAATAATAGATTTATAATTTAACGTTCCGGGCGTATATAGTTCTATATATACCTAAATGCATACACACCCAAAAGTTACCATACACACACACACACACAGACACGCGCACACACGTAGTAATCAGGAACTTTTAAGGTAGGAAGAATTTTGGACGATAAAATATTAATATAATGTAAGATTTAAAACACCTGCAGTCCGCACTACTTGCTGATCAATCCAATATTGCATTTCTGTAAATTTTATATATATTTTAAGATATATTAAATAGATGGTAAATTATAGTGCAGAAAATTTTGTATGTAAAAGACATATTTTAACTGTATATTAACTGTAAATAGTAGGCTTAAAGCAGATGAAAAAAGAAAATAATATAGTTAAGATTCCAGTTGAAAATAACATGACACATAATACAAAAAAGAATACCGGATATATTGTCAAAATAAATAATTATTTATTTATCGACATTGCATGTGCAAATGATAAGCGATTGCAGCATATATAACATGAATTATAATTTCCTGCTTTCGCTGGGTTTTCCGTTTCGTTTCGCAAAGCATCATCATCGATAATGTTCATATTAAACGCTTTTATCAAAATTATTAGAAAATGTTCGGCTGAAAGCGCATTATTTTTTAAAATAAAGCAAATATTCATAGGAGCGTATGTAGTGTAAAGCGTCTGCCCAACATTCAGTCTAGTTTTTATTCAATACTCGCGTATTTTTATCCGAACCTTATGACTTTATCATTCGACTTATCAATATCTAGCATTTTCGTGTAGCGCCGTTCATTGTATAGAATAAATTATAAAACCTCTTACTCAATCGTCGTCATAAAGGATGATCAGTGCAATATATTCAGTTTCAATGAACTAAAAATAAAAAAAATAATTGGTTTGGATTATGATTAGGCCAGCACGAAGTTCCAACTATTTCTTATCAATGCTCAAACATATATAAAAATGTAGGTCAATCGACGAGATTTCAATACTTACGAAGAATGTAAATATCAGCTAGAATAACAAATAGAATTGAATTGTAAAAATACACCGCAGATAAATTAGTATATAATAGAAGTTTCCGACCGACTCTATCATGCAGTAATAACTATTTTATTCAATACACCAAAATGTTTTTGGTTCTCATATTGTATAAATCACTCAAGTATTATTTCCAAGCATCTCACAACAACAAAAAAACTATACTATCCGCGTTTAATATAGTAGAATCACCGTTAGAGACCGTATATTTACATGCATATAACGAGTGTTTCTAATGGAAACCGCCAACATACCGTATCCGCGAATTCGCCACTTACATTTATGGAGAGAGAAAGAGAGAGAGAAAAAGAGAAGCAGTTATCTTTCCTGCCGCAGCAGAAGTTACCTTCCAAATTCAGCAGCAAATCGTACATCGCACCCCAGCGATGTTCCTGAAGGCGGTAAGTCCTACTACGCCCACGACAATTGCAGCAACCCAGCTTGGAACCGAATCGATTAACGAATTTACCAAGATCTCATAGAATGATCAAGAAACAAACGGGCGAAAAAAAACAACAAAATAATAACGGTGTACGTATCCTTTGCGAAATAGCAACTGCTCGACACTCCGGTCGATCGAGAGCATCCAAGCGGTTCGGTGTATCCGGCGAAAATTCGGCAAGCCTGCACTCGGCAGTCAAATCTGTCTGTCTCTCTCTCTCTTTCTCTCTCTCTCTTTCTCTGTCTCTCTCTCTCTCTCTCTAGAGTGTGCACAGTCAACAGCAGCGAGTTTCGCGCGTGCGTGCGTGGGGGTGAGGGGGGAGGCCGGGAGCGGGGAGGTGCGGCGGCGGCGGCGGCGGCTCGCGGCGGGGCCGTCGAGGTAATTTCGGCTACGATAGGCGAGAGAGAGAGAGAGGGCGGGGGTGGGGAAGCAGCGGGAAGGAGGGGGCGGAGGAGAGAGAGCAGAGGGGAGTGTATAGCAGCGGCAGCGGCAGCGGCAGTAGCAGCAGCAGCAGCACCGGGTGGCTCAAGGTCATTGCGGGGCCGCACGCGCGCCTTTCGGCTCACGCACACTATACACCGTCTCACCATAGACAGCAGCGGCGGCGGTGGCGGCGGTGGCGGCGGTGGCGGCGGCGGCTGAGGCGCTCGAGTGCGCGCGGCCGCAAGACTATACGCGGCGACGACGACAACGACAACGACGACGACGACGACGACGTGCACATGCGCGCTGAGCTGCATCGTTACTCTTTCGATTTCTTCTATATGCCTATATATACATCGCAGCTCTCTACCTCTCTCTGTCACTGCGTATTCTGAGTGGGTATATGTGTGCGAGAGTACAATTATAATAAGAGAGGGAGAGCGATATCAATTTCGTGGCCTGGAGTGAGACTCGACACTCGACTATCGTGCGCTGCACGCATGTATATATGTATCTATACGTGTGCGCATGGGTGTGTGCGTATATACCTGTGTTGTATAGTTTTCGAAGGGGGACACGGAGGAGGAGGGGGGATGGATGTTTTTGACGATGCGCACGCGAATTAGAGCTACGTAATAGGCCTAAGAACGCTTCTGATGTATATATATACACAAAAGGGCCTCGAGCAAGCTACATACACACATAAAAATACACAAGAGCCAGACAACTCGTAGCTCAAAATTTACCGAAATATATATCTGCAGGCAGCTCGTGTGCACAGGTACATTACAATTCGAGAAAGCTACCGAGTATATATGTTCATATAAAGCGAGCTGAGTCGTCTGTGCAGGGTATCTGATCTGACTCGCATATACACTATGCTCGCTGCAAGGAACAGATATTTTAGCTGGCGGCGATGTTGTCATAATGCTGCGTGGGCGGTTATCTCGTTCGTGTCGCCGAGGATGTGCTTCATTAAGAATGAGTGCAGTATAACAGGCGCCCGTGGTTTTTTTTCGTTTTTTCTTTCTTTTTCTTTTTGCACGACATGACGCCGAAAGAGTCAAGAGCGCGAAGATATTTTAAAATGTAAATTATGTAACGGATTGGACAATAAATAACGGATACGATATAAAAGAGAAATGTATTTTCGTGCATTTCTGGTGAATTTCAGATAATGTTTAGGCTAGCGCTTTTCGAATTTATCTCTCGAAAAAAAAGAAAAAGAACACGTGGGAATAGAGAGATCTAGAATCGTACGTCTCGATAGTTCACCTGCAAGTGCAACGAATAAATGTCAGTTCGAGGTCAGTTGCATGGTAACGCATCTTCAGCTGCAATACTTTGTTTTCTTTTACAGCTTAAATGTACTAATAGTAACAAATTAAAAGTGATATAAGCACTTGGCATGAATGAGTATATTCTTTAGACATCGTTCGTGATAAAAGTGTCCAGATTCTAGACTTGATTAAAAACAGAAAAACCCACGCATAATAAGTCTTATCGCTATTTTTCTCTAAACTACGCAACACGCGCCATGCACTTTGAATCATTTCTGTCGCAAATATTCCGTTTACTGCTTCTATATTACGTCTCTTTTAGTTCTAATCTAAATTCCCTTTTTACTTCAAGTGTCTATAAAGACAATGAAACTTAAATTCTAGATCAATAATAATATAGGGTAGAACGAAGTAATATGGATCACTGGGTAATGCCGATCACCCGTATTTTAAAGTAAATAACAATATTTTATTTAATGTTAATTTGAAAATAGTATTCTTTTGGGGTAATCACATTGAAATTTTATGAGAAATGTACGTGAATTGTTCATCCTTTTTTTTTATTTAATCAATCAATATTTTAATCGGAATTACCCCGATAATTAATTATAACACTGAGAGTAATATCGATCATTTTTAATCTATTTATTTTAGCTTTAAATATATAATAAAACGTATGCCCAGTTAAATTGTTTTGTGCATATTGATAGTAGATAGGTACTGTAAACTATAAAAATTAATCCTTTGGGATCAAATAAAAGTGTTATAAATAAAAAGATATAGTCAGTCAAAGCTTAAGTGATCGGCATTCTCCCCTAATATACAGAGTAAACAAGACTTGTAAGTAGTAACAGAAGATTGCAAGGTCAAACTGGAAGAAATATTCCAGAATAACAAGAGAGCATTATAATTACAACTCTATAAAGTCAAGTGACATGATCGCGCAAAACATAATTTCGCAAATACGTGTTACATAGTGCGCGTGCGCGCGCCAAGTATCGCCAATATTATGAAAGCGATCAAAGAAAAAAAAAAAAGAAGAAAAAAAAAGTGAATTCGTCATCGTGGGCGCGCTTGAGTCTCCGCGACATTTCATAATCTTGTCCCCTCGATAAACTCGCAATCTTTGGCAGTGCTGACAAATCATTTGCATTTCCATATGTGTAGCTGCAGCGCAGAAAATATAAAAAAATAATACGAGACTGGGATCGAAGCGAGATCTCTAACCTACCGTGTGTGTAAGAGAAAGACAAATGGAGGGAAAGAGAAAGCTCGAGGGAGAAACCGAGGCAAAGTCGCATTGTTAAAGCATGAATCCCGGCAATGATTAGGTTTCTAGTGCGGTCGCCGGGACGACGCATGTTGAGGCGGTTGCATGCGCCGCTCTTGCGTAATCCCCTTCGCTCTCTTTCGACCAAAAACTTTTTGGCGCTGCCCCGTGCCGCCGCCGTTGCCGCCGTCGCCGCTGACGCTGCTGATGCTGCTGCTGCTGCCGAGAGGCCTCTCTTTTTTTTCGCGCAGCATTGCCAAAGAACATTTGGAGGAGTTTTATATATAGTCGCGACTATCCTCTCTCCCTCTCTCTCTCTCTCTTTCTCTCTCTCCACTTTCTCCCTCTTCTCTCTTACTCCCAAATGCTAAAATCCCTCGGTGTTGCACGGCCCCGCACGAAGCACGAGGCACGAGGCACGAAGCACGAAGCTCTCGCTCTCTCTCTCTTGCGCGCCTTTGTTTACGAGACTTTAATTGCCTCATTATTTGTTTTAATTCATATACCGAACTGATAATTATGCGGTGCACACGGCAAAGTTTATCTCCGCGCTTGCAGTTAGCTTGGACTACCGATGCGAAAACAAATTACTATATAAATGAATTAGGGTCTATTTTCAACAGCTTGTACGAACATATTTGCTTAATTTATAAATGAAATGATTTATAAATTAAATGTTCAATTAATCATTTATAAATGAAATGATTAATTAATATCGACATTGATTTTGTTTCATTAATTGAGAAACAGTTTTTTTCGAATGCATATATAAATGTTTTCTGCAGAAATTAAAATGTTTTCAAGAAATTCTGTGTAAATTTCGCAGATACTATAATTCGTATAGATAGCAGATATCGGGTATTTGTATTATTCCGAAAAGAATTCTGTGTATAGCGAAATATTTGAAGCGAAAAATAGTCAGTAGCAAAAAATACCTTCTAGATATACCAAGAAATACGCTCTGCGGCGAAGTGCACCGAATGGGAGGGAATAGCCCGGGCGACCCAGGCAACGCATCACGTTTAATGCCCGATGAATAAGTTTCTTGGGCTGCGGGTTTTACCCGAACTCATTTAGGTACCAAAGCATTTAAATAAATGCATCGAAGCTTTTGTGATGATAATGCCAACGGTGTCATGTTAGGTAAATGGATTATGCTTGATGCAAGAATTAACTTTGAAAATTACGTAACATTCGTTGAGCTAAGCTTGCCAATCTTGATCTTTTATCGCCGATTAATTATGCAGTGCACCGATACCGGCATTATATTTTTAACATACTTCCAAATAAGTAATCTGCCAATTGATATTAATAATTAATCAATTAACGCAGATATAAAAATCTGCACACGAGAATATCAACTGAATAACGAAGAGTTAACCTACTTCTATATAAAAAAAAAAAAAAAGAAACTTGAATTTCGTAAAGTATTGCATAGAAAGAAGAAGGTGGCTCGCCGAGTTGGACGCGATTCTCGAAACTAAGGCAAGGACGCAAAAGGGGAGAGTAGACCTGCATCGGAAGATCCGGCGGAATGGATGTTTTGCCAATGACGTCATGGAATTTCTTTCTCTCTCGAAAAAAAAAAGAAATAAAAAAGAAAGAACAACGCATAAACTGGCGCTGCACTGATTCACAGATCACAAAGAGGAAGTGGCGCGCGCGCGAAATGGAGGACCGGGAGAAAGAAAGAGAAAGAGAGTGGGACTGTTTTCTGCGCATGCAGAGAGAAACCCGTAGCTGCGTATAATATATAATGGGATAATTATAGGACTCGGTTTGCCTAAAAGTATACTGGATACACACAGTCCACGAGTCCACGAGCCTTCCTCTCTCTCTCTCTCTCTCTCTCTCTCTCGCGCGCGCGCGCTTTCTCGCTCAACCGTCGATCACTTCTGCGAATCCCCGATCGGTAAAATGAAACGTTGCACGCCTCCTCCTCCTCCACCTCCTCCTCTTTCTCCTTCTCCCTCGCCTTTTTTACTTTTGGCTTACAAGCGCCGCATAAATATTGCACAATGGCCAAGAGCGGCGCTTTGCAACCAGCGTAACACGCGTGTTTCGCTCACTACGCTGCGGAACCTCCCGAATACCATGCAAAAACAAACGAGAGCTGATTAAAATTCAAGTTTTTTCATTCTTATGGGGTTCTATAACACTTTGGATAGAGAAAAAAACTATGTGAACTATTGTTATGAGAAGTACAGTTTGTGCATCTTTATAACATCTGTTCGAAATTTTTTTTAAATTTCATCGCTATTTTATGGATTTTGCATGGTTTATGGTTAAACACAGCGTTGGTAGTGTATACATAGTGGTACATTCACGTAATGCATTATTTAAAAAAATTTTAAATTTGTTCGCACAAATGTATAGGATTCATAGACTGCATTAGAGCAGTTACTGGCACTGCCGGAAGCCGAGATTTTACAAAATAACGTATATCTGAAGTGATATGATCATTCTTTATTGAAATATGAAGAGTGCTTATTCTCCTTGAATGTAGTAAAAAAGCTTATAATTTTGATATTCTTTAATAATATACGCATAAGACTAGTCACAAAACCGGTCACGCGAATTAGTGCTACAATCTTTTTTTCCCGAAATTTAGCTACATTTTACAAAAAAAGTGAAATAAAATTATCAAGATCGGTAATAATTCTTCATTGAAATATGGAGGATGCGCTTTTCCTCTATTTGTAAGATTTACGTACCAATTTATATAATTCCATTTGCAAAAACAATGTGAGGTTACGTGACAGTCGTTACAGCTCCAACATCTATTCAATGCAAATAAATTTAAATTTAAAGAATTCTATAAAAAATTAAAAAGAAAAAATAAGTATAAATATAGATTCGGAAATCTAGGCTTTAAAGAGAGATTTGTTCTTGGACTAAAATCGGCTCTCTTTAGAAATTTGTAAGCAATTAAAAATAAGTTATCGAAAATGTAAGATTTTGAAAAAAAAACATTCTGGTGTTCAATTATACTGTAAACAGACAATTCATAATCAACTCCAGTTACTGTTTTGGCGAGTCACATTTAAACAAAAATTCATAGTTTTTCAAAACAACCGCAACACAGAATTTTTCGAGATAAAAAAAGAATCTCATTATTTTACTTAATTTTGTCCGCAGCAGCATAAAACTAAAGAAACGCACAATTGGAAGAGAGTGAGAGAGAGAGAGCAAAAGAGATGACCAATTGCGTGTATTATGCGCACGAGTGATGGCGGATGCATGGCGATTTATCCCAAGGTATAAAACTTGATATACATAGAACGAAGGCGCCATCTCGCCTCTCGACTGCCTGCTCTGTGTATACATATATACGAGTGTATATATGTATGTTGTTCTTGAAAGTCACGCCGCGCCCGCAAAATCGGGCGCGCACGTGCAGTCGCTATGGCGACGTACAGCTTGCATGACCTGCGGTATATTATTGCGCCTGGGATATTCCCACTGGAAATGCGTTGTTTGCATCGCCACTTATTTTTCTTTCTTTTTTTTTTTGCATTACTATTATATCCAGATTAGACTTGCGTTTACTGTCGCCGAGGAGATTATTCTCAAATAGTGGAAAACGAAGCTGTGCCCCGCACAAAAGTATCATTTCAAGATTTTAAATAAACTGGTATTTTAGACCTTCTTTGTTTAAATATAGAAATTCAAGAAGTGACAAAATAAATGATATCGTACACGGAAAAAAGAGTGGGGGAGCGGGTGCCCCAACTGGTGTTGTTAGTCAACATGTACGGTGAGCTGTTTGCCCTTCAAACGGGAGAGCAGTTCACTTTTTCTGGGAGAACCATTCTCCCCGATTTGCCCATGCTATAGTATAATAAGCAAGATACATATAAAACAGTAAAAAAAAAAACAATTTTCAAATTCGCAGCTTCCTAGGTCCAGAGGTTCTATGCGAAAACAGAGTTTCAAAGTTTTATTTACTTATATCTCGAGAACGGCTGAGGCTAGATTAAAAATGGTTTATACCAATTGAAAGAGCATAAAATTTTACATTAGACGATTTTTATTCGATTTCGATGAGTGTAAAGTTTCGAGATAATTAATCGAAAAGTAATTATCTCAACTCTCCGTACGTGAGTGAGTTAACCATTACCCCAGAAACAGGGAAGCCGCTGCTCGCTACTGCTAGTGGTGCTGCTACACCGCTCCTGGCGCGGTAGTTTCCCCAGTTTTTTTTCCGTGTAATTATTGCAGAATATACCAGATACGTCTGTTACTACTGACTCTTGGACTTAAGTTAATGATGGGCCCATTAAATGTTTCTTTTTTCAATAGAATTTTGTATTAGAATACATGAATTATTTCCTGTGTATAAAAAAGAAAATCTGTTAATGTCAATATCATCAATTCTAATTAAGTTTGATGTTATTGATTTCAATTGAACGTTACACAAACTTTATAGCAGACCACGAACAACATCTTCATTAAATCAACGAAATGTTCTTTTAGAGTGATCAGTGCAATAAACTCATTAATGGTTCAATATAAATACAAAGAATGAGTCTCTTTTAAATTTACAATTTTATATAGCAATTAAGCACCTGGCTAGAGGATTCAATACTCCAACAACACCCTAACCAGGCCTAAGACTTATCAAAGTACATAATAAGCAAGGATTCGCGAAAGATTTACGTAAGGCGCAGCGGCGATGGCGGCGGCGGCGTCGGCAACAGCAGCAGCAGCAGAAATAAAGCTAGGCTACGCGCGCGTGAAGGACATAATGAAGGATCCCATTATTAGCATCCGTGCATGCAATACTGTAGGAGAGGATGGCTTCTCGCGAGCCTCGTTCACGCACACTGCCATCCCTTAGCGGAAATCTACAAGATAGGAAAGGGAGTCGTCTCGTAGGGCCAAGGGGGGAACACGAAGACGGAAGCAGAACGAGTCGTATCGGGGACGCGTTATATATGTGTGTGTGCGCGCGAGAGAGAGAGAGAAGTTTGTGTTGTGGATGGACCGGGGGACCGGGTGGATGACGTCGGGTTGGAGAGAAAACTTTTCAGGGGTTGCGCTGCTCGCGGCGCTTTTTCACGACGGGAAATCGAGTTTGGACTACTTGCCGTTGCCGACGACGAGTAATTTGGTGGCCCATGAATTTCGTAATGATTATGAGGACTGATCAGTTTTTTTACTACACACTTCGGCCGTGGTATCTGTGCAGATTGGGCTCGATGAAAAAGGCACATAAATATTTAATAATGTCTAATTAGATTTTTAATTTGCACTTCATTTCGGGTGTAAAGTTCGAAATTACAAAGACCTGCTATTCCGCGCTCATCTCTTGCAATGAGTTTTCAAAGTTAAGATAGGTTAGAAATATAGAATGTATCGTACGGTTGAAGCTTCGATGTTGCACAATCATCCCCTTAACTGGCATTTATCTTCTTATTGCGAGAAATAAAATTAATTAGCGCAGAGTCGCAGTGTATCGCTTTCCCCCCCATTTAAGAATAAATCAACCAGAACGTACGGTCTATATACAATTACAATCAATTTAACAATCTTACGGAACATAAACTCTTTTTTTTTATGAATTTCCCCATTATTATCGGGGCCAAAAAATAACCCATCAATTTCCCGATCCCCCACAAGCAGGCACGTTATTCCAGCCGTGTATATAGTCGAAACATTTTACTCTAAGAATTTTACAACGCACACTCTCCTCTTGCCGGGCTTCATCCCTCTCCTAGTCTACATCCATCTCTCTCTCTCCCTCTGCAGCCATTCTCCATCTCAGTCTATTTGGAACCCCATAGCACGCAACGCAAGCCGTCTCGCTTGCGCCGGGGGTTGTGCGAGCCAACGACTGAGCGCGCAGTCAATACTGCAACGAGCGAGAGAGGAAAGAGAGAGAGAGAGAGAGAGAGAGAGCCGGCGCACCGCCACCCTAGTAAACCCTGGCCCGTTTCTACCCTCTTCTTCTGCAGCACCCCTGCACGCACGCACACACGCGCACTCGCGCACAGATACAGAGGAGAGCCCGAACGCCATCGAGCCCAGAGCCTTTCTCTCTCTCTCTCTCTCTCTCTCTCTCTCTCGACTCTCCCGTACCCAACGAGGGCAAGAGCGAGATAGCGTAATTGCCGAAGGGGGGTGCAAGAGAACGCGTCTGTATACATATATATATGTATGTGTGTGTGTACATATATATATGTATATATTCGTAGTTGTATGGTATAGGCATCGAGAGAGAGAGAGAGAGAGACAGAGGAGTGAAAGGGGTTGGTGCGATAGAAATTCTGATGAAAGCGCAGATTCTCGGCCGAGGCGAGAGACGTCGAACGGCTATATAGAGAGGCGGGGGTGGCGGCGCGGGCGGCGGCAGCGGTGTAGCGGCGATTGAAAAAAGAAGAAGAGCGAGACGAGCGTAACGAGGAAAAAAAGCGCTGTTGCTTTTGACGGTTTTCCTTCTTCTTCCGTTCGGCGGCGGCTCTTTCTCTCTGTGTGTGCTTTTTGTTAGCGAGCGCGCCGAGTATGAGAGAGAGTAGAGAGAGAGGAAAAAGGGGGAAAACAAAAAAAATGAAAAAAAAAGAGTTCGGTCAGGTTCGAGGACGCGCTAATTAAAATCGCCGAAAACTTTTTTCTCCCCGCGCGTTTGGTTTCTCTCTCTCTCTTTCTCTCTTCTACTTCTTTTTATATATGGCATTATATACGTAGAGTTTCGACAACGGGGATCGAATATTATTCGCGGCTTTTCACGTCGATGAGCGGATTTTCTCGGCTCGAAACTTGCATTGTGCGTGAACGGGAATGAAGGGGTGATTGTCTGGACACTAATAATTTCAAATTCCATTTGCAATCTAACTGATGATTTACCGTAAACGATCAGAAGATATTCATCAAAAATAATTTCACATTCAAAAAAAATTGAAAAAATATGAATTCGGTTATTTAACTATGTAACATGGTTTTAAAGAACTTTCACCAAAATCTAAATGTCATTGATGGTCAGAACTTCCCAGTTCTGAATTAAGAGTGACCATCAAACAGGTTTCTCTATAACTATTTCACGAGATGTAAAAGATACGAGTTAATAGCCAAATTTATAAAATTAATATTTACAAAGTTTTTTTATAATTACAGTATAATTATAAGATTATTTAGACATAGGATAAATTTGTTAGCATTTTTAAACCTCCAAGATCAAAAGGCTACTGAAATAAATGTACTTTTCAAGTGTTTAAGTTTTGATAAAAAAGTTAGAATATCGAGGTCTCACAATGCATATAAAATTTAATGCAGACAGGGTAAAAGTGAAGAAATTTCACCGGTCATGTATTTACTGTATTTAATATATGCTATCGTATAATACAGTTCTTGGACTGTAGATTCATATAGTTTACGAATTTTCTATATTTAGTGCTTTATTTTCTTTATTTATTCTTTAAATAGCTGTTTGACAATACGTACATTAAATGCCGAACTGTCCGTATATGTGAAACACTTTTTCCAAAATATTTCTCTACTAATTTTGGCTTTTACATATTGCTTGTGATATCATTAGGAGCTAAATTCTATATTTAACAAATGCGATCATTTTTGTACAAATAATAAGGTGAAATATAATAATTCATTGAGTTTATAAATCTAACATATAGACAGTGTAGTCAATGTTGTAAAATATATGCTTCTAAAGCTCTTCGCACGTGGGTACATAGTTTTATTATTAAAATGACTTAAAAGACTTTTTATTTTGTATTTATGTCATTTTTATACGTGCTGTGATTTTTAGTACTTACAGTATATAGACACCAGTAGCAAATTAGATAAACTTAATATCAATTCAAGCTTAGAATAGGAGTTTCATTATATTGACAAAAGATTACTTCGGATTTTAATTAAAATAATAATTTATTTATATGCTTAATTCATTTTTAAGACATATTTCAATTCAGGTATGACTTGCCCCCTTAAGTCCTTCGATTACTATAAAAATTCTTAATATTTACATTCACAGTATTCACAGTAATCTAAATTCGAAAGAATCAATCAGAACACCCCCGAATAGCGATCCATTATATGTACTTTTACCTTAACGAAATGCAAGAACAAAAAGTTCACAGCCATTCGGCGTCGGTTTTACGTATACGTGAGTTTGAACACGTTATTCAAATAAAATATGCATGAGCAGAACAAAATAGTAGAATCCGTTTCATTCATTCCGAGAATACATAGGATTTTGTCAAGTTCATGCCGATGAACTGTAAACAACTGCTAGATTAGTCGCTTCTATTACGTTATAAAAAGTTATTGTTTTAAAGCTCACAGGTAACGTATTGATTATGATGAATGATTAGGCATAGATAATCTTATGACACAATCTTTACATTTCTTATATAACATAGAGTATATAGTGATTTGTTGTACAAAAAGCAGCTTAAATCAGAATATAAAATAAATTTTATAAAAAATAGTTTGCATACAGCATGATAACCGCAAACCGTGTATTATTTAAAATGAATCCGTTCTGCACAGTAAACATATTATATTTAACAACAAAGTGAGAAACTAAAAATTTCTGCAGGAAGTTCTATCGCTACCCACTAGTCAATCGCTAGAAAAATTAAAAATAAACAATTTTAGTTGTCCTAATTATCAATTAAATCTTCCTTTTCTGTTTTCTATAAATATTTTTTTAAATTTACAGGTTACCAAAGATACTTGTTTAACCCTCGCTGCATTATGTGAGGTCTTTGAGCGATCCCAACCAGTCATCATCGCAAATCAGACACATACAGCCTGCTTTACTTACAACGAATTCGTAATCAGCTACCTTGAAAATCCCTGTATAACAATTTTCAAGTAAAACCGTCAACGAGTGTAAAACCGATCTACGCAAAGACTTTTTGGTGGTAAAACTGAACTAAATACAGCTAGGATTGAAGCGATAGTTTATCATGAAACATTAGTTTAGTACCTATTACAAAAATTTTGATTAACATTTGGATGTCGGGGGTTGGGTTTTGTAATACGCAACGAATACGATAAAATTGTGATTTACCGTGGGATGCCGTGTTAAAAATCAGCTAAAAATAAAAACACCAATATTATAGCAGTCATTATTGCAATTGTATGCAGCGATACACAAAATTTTATAATTAACTGAATGTTAATTTACTTTGCCGATAGAATTCCCTAAACATCACACCAATTAAAGCAAAGAATCAATCGGAGATATATAACGCACCGCGTATACTACATTTATTTTTTTAAAGCAAACGTCGATGCTCACAGCTCGAAAGATTCAAGAGCACGATAAGCCGCATATAATGCTGCCGTATATAAAAAGAGGAAATAAGGAGAAGAGGAGGTGCGTCCCATGTTTGCGAGGCGCAGCAGCAACTGCGGCCGCACAAGGAAGTAATAAAATTCGGCGAAGAAGCCAGTTCTCGCGGCCTGAATAATAAGATGCATTTCGGTTAGGCGCGCGCGACGCCGCACCATTCCCCACGTGCGTTTCTCACCTCTGTGTAACCCGGCGAGTGTAGCGCGGAAGAAGAGAGAGAGAGAGAGAGAGAGAGAGAGAAAGGAGGGAAGAAGAGAGAAGAGCCGCGCGCAGTCGTCTTTAAATGAAAACCGGTAACGCACGAGTATACGAGCACGAGGAGAAAAGAGAGAACGAGAACGGAAGAGAGAGAGAGAGAGAGAGAGAGCGAAGAACGTATGCGGCCGCGCATATTCGCTATACATGAGCATATCTCACACAAAGAAAACGCTTAAAGGTTGTGTTGTGTATACACATGCAGTAATTTGCCCTCTGCTCGAGCCTCGAGCTAGCCGATACAGCCTCACGCATGCACACGTACACGATTCACAACATTAAAATCTTTGCGTATATGTGTGAGAATGTGCTCATAATAGGGAATATACGAAAGAGTGAAGTGCCCCCCTTCTTGCCATGTGTACATATATGAGTATGGACGCGGTGGTGGTGGTGGTGGTGGTTGCGCGAGGTGCAGGTTTCTTTTCTACGAGGCGAAACTAGGCGAAGGACCGTCGCACTCTTTTCTTCCTTGTGCGCCTTTGCATTTTGCAATATGCTACAATGCCGCAGGAGCTATATACTCTTTCATCGAATATACAACACTCGCGCTTCTGGTTTTATTTTGCTGGTGTATATATACGTTATATAGGTATATCGCGACGATAGTTCATCAATGGACTTGCGAATTTTTTAACACATTCACATTTCTATTGCGTTCACTTTTATTTTCTTTTTATCAATGGACAGGGCAGTGCACGTATAAACAAACGAGTTTAGGTATACTCTTATATGCTTATTTTACGACTAGCTGAATTGAGCTCATTTTCCGAAGACCAGGTAGTGATATATACAATGTAAAATTGATAAAAATTTGTTGCGTTAAAACATTTAGCGATTATTAAATTTTTTAGAAGCGCAAGAAGAACAAAAAGACCCTCGAGGCGCAGTTAGATAAAAAAAAATCGAAATACCGGTATCGCTCGCCATGAGAAAGAAGAGAGAGAGAGGGAAGAAAAAGCGAGCGAGCTGCGCGCACAAAGCAGGTGTTCCCTCGGGTGCACTTCTAGTCCTAGAAACGAGCTATAAGCGCGACCGGGCGCCTATATATATATGAGAGACCGCATAGAGCGCGCGTAGACGAGAAATGAAAAAAGAAAGGAGAAAAAAATCGATCGGTCGCTCGCGCGACGAGTGCATCCTGCGGAGAGCTGAACACAGAAAGAGAGAGAGAGAGAGAGACGGAGAGAAAGTGGTGTAACTCGGATTAGAGCCGAGCCAATAACGTTTTTCATAGGACAGAGGGAGAGAGAGAGAGAGAGAGAGAGACGCCTTTATTTTTGCGCTCCGACATGCAAGGGGCCTCACATGCTACGAGCCTATTCCCATTATTCCCAGACGTCTAGTTTTCTAATAGTCGCCTATGCGCGCGGTGTATATAGCCCCGTGCATAGAAGCAGCAATAGCAGCAGCAGCAGCTCGCGAGGGTCGTGTCGTTTGCCCTTATATGCGCTGAGAAACTTTAGACGTGAGTGCAGAACGTGCCATGCTGCAGCAGCACATTGTACCGGCCAACCTCTGCTATATAGCTATACACCCAATCAAGCAATAAAACAACTTTACTGTTGCGATCGTTTAAAGTTTATCTTTTTTCATTCTCGTTTGTGGTTATAAACGGAACAAGTTTTAATCGCGATAATTAATCGGAGAACAGTAATTTAATCGACCCGTGTATAGTGCAACGTTGAGAACTTATAACAAAGTGATAAATATTGATGCATCTTATAATTTATGAATTTTTTTAAGTTCTCATTGAGGATGAAGTTTAGAATGAATTTAATCGCTTCCGGTAGCGTGTAAAAATTATTTTAATTTATTGTACTTGAATAATTCATAGATTACATAGTATCAACATTGCAGTGTCACAATGTAATGTATTTTACATTAATACTGCGAAAGAGTTTAAAAGATCACTTTAAAGATCATCGCGTCATTTAGATTATCGTGGAAAAATAAAATATTTACAAACCGATGACGATGTGTAAGTTAAGAATAATTCTTAGAAAACGCATCAACGGAGCGTCCCTTTAAATTTTTCACGCGTCAAATAAAAATATTGAAATAAAAAGATGCGAACAATTAGATCATATATTCGCGCTGTGCAAAATATTGCACAATATATAACAAAGTTGAATATAAATCAAAGTCAAAGGATATCTCGCCTATGTAATTGTCTTAAAGTCGCCAAACCAAGTAGATACGCGCAGCTACAAGTATATATAATACGACGACGCGCATCAAGAATGTCGACAAACTGTATCGAATTCGTGAGTCGGTGGGCTAAAAATTCCGAGAAAAGCAGCAGCAGCACCAGGCGGTTCCGCGAAATCAAGGTGAATCGATCCGAAGGCAGTGAATGTGCCATCGGTCGGCCGCGTCAACTGTTTATATCCGAGAGAAAGATAGCACGAGTGTTAGAGTATAGATATAAGTATAGAGGGACTGCGCGTTGCGTATATATATATATATATATATCGGTAGGTATAAATCCCGCACTGCGCGATGTTGTTGTTGCATTCACGCCCTTCGCGGCCGCGCTCTTATTCACCTGTGTTTATTGACGCAGGCCAAGCTGTCGTCGAGCGCGCTGCTAGTGTCGAGTGCCGACTCGAGACGACAGATAACCATATGAAACGGAATCATTATATGTGTATGTATAAGCGACAAGGAAATAATGTTTGCATTTTCCGCGTACTTTCAAATTACAGACTAGTTTAGATCGACTGATTTGATTGTCCAATTACCCTTTAGACTACATATTTCAATCAATTAAGCTTAATGCAGTAATAAAGCTTCCTTCTTTCAATTATTCAAATGTAATACATTTTTTAAGGTCATAAGGGTATTCTTTTGTATAGTAAATCAGCTGTTTTGCTCCTGGAATACTACAGAAGAGTGAATGCTTATATTCATTTATGCAAACCGACTTAGGTATTATGCACTACACTCAATATTTTCAAAAATTTTAGATGTAGAATGAACAATATTGCACAAACTCTACGATGCAAAAAAGAGACAGCACTATCTTTGAGCAATAAAAACAATTATCATTGAAATACAAAGCAAAGCATTTAAATCGTTCAAGTGAGTAATTATCATCAGTCGAAACTTGAGCTACGAATTCGCAGAATCGGGGAAGTAATGCAAACGTAACATCTCCGCAATGTATATAAGTATATATGCACGCGCGAGACTTTGAATTATGTCAGCGCATCGACAAAAAAAACAGGCTTACATCAGATAACACAATATCGCGCGCACCCGTGCAATAAACAAAACGAGTCGCACCAAACATGCGTATATATATATATAAAGAGGCGAAAGATCACAAGCAGCAGCCGCGAATGCCGTGCGCAGGCAGAGAGAGAGAGAGAGAGAGAGAGAGAGAGAGTCCCGCAGCGCGCACACCGCTGCACCGGCTTGTGCAGAAACCAAGTCGAAACGCTGCTGCACACGCGCTCACCCACACGCGGTGCACGACGCCACATATATATATATATATCATAATTATTCGAGCAGCGCGTGCAGACGGTCTCGAGGAGGGAGAAACAACGATGTGCCGCGCGGATGAGTCAATCGCTCTAATCGCGAGCCGGTGCGGTTCCTCCCAAACGCACACGCGTCGCGGACTGCAATCGGTGCGACGTGAAAACAGATAAATAAAAACCGAAATAAAGAGAGAGAGAGAGAGAGTTTGATTACTTACTCTGGTCGCACACCGGTGGCTGCTGCAGCTCGTCGTTTCCTTATGTCGTTGAAATGTGCCGCTCTCCAAGCTGTCGTCCCGCGACAACGTGTGTATCCGTATAGTTTAAAACCTATGTACACAGAATCGAGGCTTCGCGAAGCACTTGCACACCGACTGCAACGATATACGAGACACGCGCAGTTTTTTAAAGTATTTTGTGTGGTTATACGGACGAGTCCGCTCAAAAATAGAATGTCCTTGCGAGTGAAAACACCTATACACAACGAGTATATGTATTAGGGGTCACGTGCCACGAGGATTGCGCTGCTGCTGCTGCTGATGTTGTTGCTGCTGCGACGACTTCCGCGTCATTCTTCTTCGTCTCCTTCTCTTTCCCTGTGTAGCCTCGCTCTTTCTACTCTCCTTTCTTTCGCTCTTCTGCTGCTGTACCGCGTCGAGCACAAACGTTTTACAAACGGTGTGCTAAATTTGATGCGTTGCGCGCACTAGTCTCTCTCTCTCTCTCTCTCTCTCTTTCTTTCTTTCTCTCGATCTACGATCGATCCCAATAGCCTTGATTTCGTCGAGGACTTTGTCTCGTATATAGGAAAAAAAAATCACGCCGGGATCAAAGAAAGCGGACGAGTCTCGAGCGCGCTAGTATATACGCGAACTTTACACAATACTTATAGGCACGAGAAAGCGCGGAATAGTATAGCTAAGCACGAGAAGCCGGCTCGGCTCGAATTGGACTGCCCGCGGGTCCCATAGGCCTGCACGCATTTTCCTCTCTCTCTCTCTCTCTCTCTCTCTCTCTCTCGCTCTCTCGCTCTCTCTCTCTCTCTCTTTCCGTCTTGCTCCGTCCCTCTCGCGGGCCGGCTCAACTGCGTCTCTCTCTCTCTCTCTCTCTCTCTCTCTCTCTTTCCCTCTCTCCCTCATCATATTCTATCGCTCTCGTGGCCAAAGTCTAAGGCTTATAGACCTCGCGCTCTGCTCTACCCGCGCGCGCGTGTATACACCATGCATGTGTGTAACATCGTTACATCGCCGCTGGTCCCTGCACACGCACACGCGCGCGCACACTTTCCAATGTGTATTATACTTTTACGATCGCATGCGTGTCCGTGTGGTTTCGAGGAGCTGTCGCCGACTTGCTGGTGCTCTGTGTATCCTATATACATACATGTGTATCCATAGACACATGCGAGAATGGAGAATGCGCCCTGTAAACTACCGGTTCGCGCTCTATACGAGCGCACGCACGCGAGCCCGTAATCATCGAGGTAACGATTGCCGACCAATTGCCGATCTTATACTCGTTCTATATGCTACTTTGTTTAGCGGGGGCTGGATGAGGAGGAGAAGGAGGTGGTGGAGGAAGAGGAAGAGGGAAAAACGCGCGCGTGACGATCAAAGGAGGGCATTTTTAAGAGCTTATGTATTATAATATAGCCTCGGCATCGACACTGCCGTGCGGCTCCCGCTACTGCTTCTATTCTGCCCCGTAGTGGGCCGTTGAGCACTTTTATTTTTCCCCGAATTTGCGTTTGGCCAATTTCGTTCACGAAATTAATTACTTTCCTCGAGCTCTCTTATGCGCGATTTGCTTGAACCATATACGTGGCTCTGAAACCTTTTACTATTTTGCATCCATCTTTCCATGTCGAGATAGAATAGACGGTGTACATTTCTCCGAACGATGTGTACGTTATTGTACTTTTCATTTGGTAATGTGGACACGTACACTTTTCGAAAACCAAATACACATTAGATACGTATGTATACGATTGATTCGACTAATTATGCTTCTTCTATTTTCACAATAACACAATGTTTATTATGTAATGTAAAATAAGACTCGCTCCTGAAGTTTCGATCTACTGACTGTATATTCTA
>UELU01141762.1:0-13410 GCA_900490025.1 Megastigmus dorsalis
CCCCTCCTCCTTCCCTGGTCACCGTCCGTACATACACGAGCGCGGCGCGCGCACTGCACTAATCGAGGGAGTCCATTACCGTTATCGTCATCGATGTCATGTCTTTCTCGCTCGCATGGTGGTCGCGGTGCGCTCTCCTCTCTCTCTCTCTCTCTCGCTCTCGCGAGTGCATTTGCGCCCTCGTCAAATGCGCACTTACCTATCGATAATTCGGCCAATTAAGCGACCCCGATAGGCGCTAAGTGAACTGCTGCGACATTCGGAATGTAGCCCGTATGCGCGAGCGCGCGTGTGTACACGTATGGGTGCAGCAGCAGCCGGTGCAAGACGTACTACCGTCCGACCAGAGAGAGAGAGAGATAGATAGAGAGAGAGAGAGTTTGTTCGCGCGTGCGCATTACGCTTTAACGAGCCGAGAGCGCGTGTGTGTCCAAAGATACGAGGAGAGTCTCGACTTGAGATATTAAGATTTTTATTTGGCTTCCGTAAGTGGGGGAGGGTTAAGCGAGTGGATCGTCGATGTATAAACTCCTTCGAAGCTGCACAGAGAGACGTTTCTACACAAATTAAAATGTCTCGCGAATCGAAGGAAGGTCGTGGAATGCTCTACACAACGAACTCGATACTCGAGCGCGCGCGCGCCGATGCCTTAAAGAGCTCAAGTTTATTCGCAGCCGCGCGCGGCTCGCTCGCGAATATAAATAATGAATTTTTTAATATTCAATATAGCTCGCGTTAGCCGCGCGAATAAAAAAAATCTTGAGACAGACACACACACACACACACACTCGGCAGTCTCATTTAATTAAAGCACATTCGGCAGAAGGGAAACGATCGTCGCAATTTTTGCCTCTGCAGGTATCTCTCTCAAAAGGTATTCGCGCGCAATAAACAAGAGCGCCCCATAAACTCGGCGGAGCATATAGCAGCCGCGCGGTTATTAAAAAATCCGCATAACCAATTACAGAATATCCTTCGCCGGGTATATACACAGTTGACAGTGAATTAACAGTAAATTCCGGGTAGGTACAGTAGTTACGTCGCGGGTGTGCGCGGGCGAGCCTCGAGAGTCATATGCAGAAGTATTATAAGAGATGTCTCCCTTAACAAGAGCTGGCGGCCTATATATATATATCACCGCGGAAATTAGCTACCTGCAAGAGAATATATATAAAAAGGGGAAATCGATCGGCCGCGCGTGCGCGCATCTTCTTACACACGCGTATTACACATATATACACGCACTACACAGATGTGAAAAGGCGAAATTATTACGAATGCTCGGTATATAGGTATGCAAATTTTCGCGCTCTTTATGCAGCCAACTTTTACGGCGATCTTCGGTGCTGGGCCGGCTGCTGGCGGGGCTTTAAAAATTATTATTTTTCGATTCCCCGCGACGACCGGGAGACGACGACGGAGACGGCGACGGGAGCGTCGGCGTCGGTCGACGATATCGGAAATGGAATGCCGATTAATGTCCGCAGTAATATCGACCTCTTTATATATACCGCGTATAGTCCATTTTTATACTTGCTGCTGTTGCTGCTGCTCTACGTGCGCTAAAGCTCGGGGAAAGAAAGTTGGAAAGTCGTGCTGTAAATTTTGGCGGAACTGTGTAAGCTCCTCGGCGACGAGGTCGGGGGCCGCTGCGGCGCGCCGGTAGTAAAGGCAAGTTTTCCCTTCTCCCCGCGTGCGCGCGCGAGTCGTTCGTGGTTTTTCCTGGATAACCCACCCTCCCCCTGGGTGGATTAAATTTTGCGACCAATTATCCCGTGGACCCCCAGGCGATTTATTGCGCGTACCAAGTCCTGCGGGTTCGATCGCTGAATCTTTACCGATTTTTCATTCTTCGCTGCTCTCTGCTTTCGACGCTTACACTGGATTTCGGTGCTTACTTTTCGCGATCAAAAACTCGAACAGGCAAGTATCGAGTGAGTTTTCATTAAAATTCTTGGATGAAACAGATCGCTTATGCACTGCACCGAACGCGGTCACCTTTGATTCTTCACCAACGATATTCCACAGAAGCGATCGTTTGTGCAAACATCCACAGCCGAGAATGTGCCCAGGCAACAATCATCGGAAAATATATGTACCTGTACAATTTCCACTGACTTTAAGAGCACCGGCTGGCTCGCGTATACACATATGTGTATATATATATAGCAAAGGATTGCAGGCGATTCGCGAATGGAAGCCCTATTATAAGCGCGCACCGTCTTTCAGACTCGATATCAATCCGTGACACACACACACACACACACACACGCTGAGATAATGGTATTACGGCGACCTTGTTTTCTCTGATTGGATTGCCCTCGCGGTAGCAGGTGCTGCTGCTGCTGCTGCTCCACCGTCGATACCGAAAAAGTGCTGCACTGCACTTTACACAACGCGGCGCTCGCTCACTGCGACACTTTGCGCATAAGAGAGATATTACTTTGATTTCCCAGCTCGTTATCCAGTGGCTACTTCGTGCCAGCGGCCGAGAGGATCTTTAAAGAGATGCCATCGGCTCGTTTCAAAGTCTGTATAAAGAGAGGGACCGATGATGGGAGACACACGTTAAAAACTGCACTCTCTCTCTCTCTCTCTCTCTCTCTGTGTATCCGTGTGTATGTGTCGCAACTCCTCTCGGTATCTCCATCTGCCGCCACTGCTGCTGCTGCTGCTGCTGATGCAGCGCGCCGAGCGCTAAAACCTTTCCTGTGTTCGCTTGTTATTCATATTAGCACATGCTCCGCTGGCGATTTACAATATTTGCGTATTCGCTCCGGGCAACGCGAATATATCGTCTTCGTCGTCGTCGGCGTCTTCGTCCACGTTCTTTTTTTTTTCGAACGACAGATGGAGGAAAAAAGGTGCGCGCGCGCGCTTGTGTGTCCATTAGGGATGTGCACTACGGATGCTGCACGCGGACAAAAGTTACGACTGGCTTGACCGTTATGACGAGTCCTTTTTTATTTATGGTGCACGACGATGACGATTACCGTTCGAAATTAAATTTAGAATATATACGCAAACTTTACCGTGTGATCGTTAACGTCCTTGGTATTTAAAATCGTTTAGTTTTCGGCTTATTTCTCGAACTTGAAAATGTATCGAACTACCTTTATCATAATTATAAGGTATACGTAGATAATCGTGACGCCATTTAGATTTAGATATGTACAACCAAAGGAACATCGATAAAATGCCACTTGGCGCAAAATCTTCGACACAACCTGAAATAGCTTCTTCTCAGCGTGCGATCTTACAACAAAATCATATCTCTCACCCAACTGCAACCAAAAGAAAGACCGAACAAAAAAAACTCGTTTCTCTACACTTTGCACGCACTCTCGACTTGCACTATACAGTTCAAACATATCCTTAAAAGCCGGTTTCTCTCCCCCCACCCTTTCGTCCAAGCGTAAACTCCTCGAAAAAACCTCAGCAAACGAAAAAGAAAAAAAAAGAAGAAAGAAAGAAAAAAAAAGAAAACGAACAAAAGAAATAATTCTATATCTGTCCTTGAGAGCGAGAGGGAAAGAGAGAGAGAGAGAGAGCAATTTATACATTGGCGCTCTCGATTTACACGATTAGCTACTTATCCGCGGCGTAATTAAAAGAGACGATATAAGGGCCCCCCGAAGAAAAAGACTCGCACGCCGCGCGCGCTCGCGGAGAGTAACTTAATTAATGACGCGAGGGACTGTATTACGAGTCCGAACTACCACTGGATTATATTACCCATGCATGGGGCCGCGGGTGCGCATTAAACGTGCACAGCTATTCGTGTTTTCGTTATATGGAGGGAAGCGTCGATTCGCGCATTCTTTCGTTTAACCTAGTTTTAATGGATTGCGCGCGCATGCAAGACTCATTTATTTACGTCGAGATACAAATGTATTTTCTTCCGCATTTTTCGGCTAGCGGATATAGCAGTGTATACGAGGATCTGCGATGTGATTAACGAGGGTAATGATTCATCCGCGGATATATGCGAGTTTTAGACAGCAGCGGAGTTATTAGATTATATGGAAATATGGTGCAATTGGATATACGTATGGGATCGGACCCCGAAATTTCGAAAGCCGTTACCTTGGCTATAGACATATACTCAAGACCGTGACTTGAAAAAATTCAACTACCCGACGCGGGTAAAAAAGTATTTTTCAATCATCGACCGCGCCACGAAAAAAAGTGTGTATACTGTACGAGAAAAACACGCGTAAGAACTAAAAAAAAAGGAGGCGATGAAAGATCGAGTCAACGCATTCGTCAGATCGATTATAAAGTTAAAAAACAAAATAAAAGGACGAAAATAGAGTGGAGTTCGCTCGCGATGCGCTCCTATACACACACTTTTTGTCTCTCGCGCTTCGAAGGCATATATCGCAATAGCTGAGAGTCTTACTCCTTGAGTAAAGAACCTCGCGCACGTGGCCGCAAAACAACATATATATATATGTAGACCTATATAACGTTCGACTGGCTCGAAACACAGTAACCCAGTGTGCTGCAGCGCATCTCGAATCCTGCAGCTGCGCGTATATAAATCACTAGCTCGCGTTGTGCGCATCGAGCCCCCGGCGAGTATATATAGGAAATATATCCGAGCTGCGCGCGCAAAAAGCTGTGTGCGCTGCAGTCTTTTTTCCCTCTTCCTTTCTTTCATCTCGCGTGAAGAAATGTGCGTGTACAAGGCGAGAGAAAGCGCGACGCTGCAGACGAGGAGGGAAGTTACCGCGAGTTTTTATAGCCGTGGCTACCTAATAAGCATGCCGATTATTGGGCTTGAACTTGACTCGGCTGCTGCACAACACCGCGTGTGGAATTTCTGCGTTAACTTCGTGCCAGTCATTCCGTGCTGCCGCGGTTTTGAGCCGCTCTTACTACATAAGTAGCAATAAGTAAACAGATTTATACGAATGGCTATTGTTGCGCTTATATTGACGACTTTGAATTCAATTAGCTGCGCTTAGCATAATTTCTGCGCCTATGTGTTGCGCGTCTTCTTTTCATTGTTTGCAATAATACTCTTTCGCTTCAATACAATTAACATACTCGAAGAAAATGTCTTAACGGTAAAAGTGTTCATTTTATCTCAAGCCTCCACTTGAACTTTATTGAAAAAAAGAAAACGCGATTATAATGTGTAAAAAACTAATATTTTCACAGAAACGAAGTAATCTCAAACGGTCGATTGATAAAAACAGTTGTGAAAGTGAAATGCTAATAGAATATAATGATTTACGATTTCAAAGCCAACACGCGGCGAGAAAGAATTATCTAATCACAAGTATATATGAAACGATTTCGTAACATTGATAATGAGAAATTCGGAAACAGTAGCGCGAAATCCAAAAATAGCGATCCCGGTCGCGGGAAGCACACACCAATTAACTAATCGCAACTTCAACGAAACGTAGGTGAAAATATTCCGGTGTGAGCGCACGTAAAAACCGCGTATATATATAATCGATAAGACTGCCAACATTTCATGAATTATGAGTCGTCTTTACTATAGACAATCATTGCAAATTATTACACGGAATATTCATTCAGCAACATATCCTTGTGGCAACATTGTCAATAAAAGCTGAATCGAAGCGACAAAAATACCTTCTGTTAAATTAGCATGAGATATGTGATAAGAAAAATTTTCCCATGAATTAACGAATATCGCACGATCGTACGAATGCTAATGAAGCTTACGCAGGATAAAACTATAAAGTCACGCTTTAAGCAAACAAAGAACTCCCCGCGAGACAATATCTGTGCTCTATAAATCCACAAAGGACAGAGCTTCCATCGTCACTACCTGACTGCTCGTCAATGCTTGTACACGTATATAATGCAACGATGTCGACATCACGCTCGAGGCACGCATGTCGAATTAAGACATTATGCCACCTGTTCAAACAGAGAGATCGTTCGGGTTACCGCACCATCGCCGCCGCCAGCGATAAGCGCTTATTACGTCTGTTGACAATAGTATTCGAGATTTTCCGAGTGGAAATTCTCTCTCTCTCTCTTTTTTTCTCATTCTCTAGTCGTATAGGAAAATGTACGGGCCACGTGCTCGCCTCGTTTCGCTCGTACTCGCCCACGAGGATCACGCATACCGCGTGCGATAATCGCCCGACAATTTTATATATACCTAATTGTTTCGCGTATATAAGTGACGTGTAGCGGCACGGCGTGCGTATCGCTTGGAAAGCGAGATAAACACGTTTATTTTTTACCGATTCAATACCGAATAGTCAGTGGTCGCGTGCTATTTGCGTTCAGTTGGTAGGTTAAGCATTGCCGATACGATTGTGGGCTAATTTTGTTGGACTGGCGATGGCACATGATTTCATTTGAAATGAATTGTGTTGGTGTTCGCGATTCATTACATATCTTAGTGAAATTATTGCCATTACCCATATTTCTTTGTCGAAATAAAACAAAGCAATATATTTATTCTGTTAGAGAGCAAATTCAACGATGATTTTCAATTCCTGCAAAATTTGCAAACATTGGTTAACAAATTCACCACGTAAGTATTAAACGATTGTTTATTCGGTCCGGAGTTGTTTATTTGAAATCAATAATTACGAAACTATTGTAAGCCGAAGCCCTAAACCTGGCGAATATATCGCTCGCCAATATTGGCGCAATATAATCGAACTAAAAATATATACCTGGACAAATGCCGAGCCGATTCTTTAGTTTTTCGAGCAATCGCTCATATACGGCTGAAAGCAATTTGGAAAATTCGCGCCGTAAATTTTGCGGAAAATCGCCGTGCACATAGGTGCCGCCGACGACACATGGATTTCCATTGGCGCTACACTTTTGGCTTTCTATTCCATTCGCTTTGCAATCGTCGATCGTACTTTTATTCCAACATATTCTTCTTCTTCTCTGCTCCGCTCTACTCTTTCTCTGTCTCTCTTTCTCTCTCTCCCTCTCCCTCTCTCCCTTTGGCCACTTTATTAATCGCGCGTATGTACACGCGGCTTATCGTCGCAATCGTTAATCGACCGCGGCGCAGCGCAAAACGCACGCTTGGTAAACAATGAAATTCGTCGCGTCGTTTATTATATACTCTCCGTTACTGCTGCTGCTTTCCATTCACACCGTTACCGTTGCACTTAAGTTAATTGGAAAAATTGCTGAATTTATCGGTCGCTTGTAATTTTTGAAGCGAAATGCCTGTGTGGCGTATGTGTGTATATATGCGCTCGGTTCGCAGCGTTTTATTGGCAAAATTGATGTTTCGACTTTGTTTAAGGGTATTGCATACAGCTCGACTTTTTTATGGAAATTTATTACGTTGCCTGGGCTTGTGGTGGACGATTATTCTACAATTAACAAAATTCTGGCATTTTAGATGTAATTGGTTCAATCGGAGGAGAGCGTAAAAATTCCAGTGGATTAAACTATAGTTAGTTATAGTTGTAAATATTTAGTGCATGTTTCATTCATAGTAAAATATAAGTGCATTTTGGTATTAATTTTTTATTGTACTCTGAATCATCAATCAGAGAAGAGCGTAAAAATTCCAGTGGAGTAAAGTGTAGTTGTAAATATTTTCTGCATGTTTCATTCATATTAAAATACAAATGCATTTTGGTATTAGCTTTTTATTATTGCAGTCTGAATCATCAATTTGTAATTTAATTACCGAAGTAATAGAATTAGTAATTTTTGTAAAAGTTTCTTACGAAAGTTCACAGAATTCAATAAAACTTTGGAGCAGAATACTTTCATATTCAAAATTAATTTCACATAAAATGATCGTTTAGACATTTCGAGCCCATTGAACACAACTCAAATCCTAATAATTACGTACAGCACATAAGGCAAACACCAAAGCAGTTCCACTCTCTCCTCGTTTATTATTCAGTCAGTAGCACTTTCATTTATCTTTCATAATAGTCTGGTCGGTGCCGAAAAAGTACTCGAACGATAAAAGCCCCTTCATAGCGCGAGAGCAAAGAGAGAAGCGAATTAAAAAGAGGAATACGTAATTGGCCCACCTCTTTTCGCGTATCCGAACATCTACTCACCTGCGTCGATGGAAAAATCAGGTAAGGCTAATATGTATACACGCAACTAAGTGTACACGCGCGATAACAGCGATATTTTCGATTATCTGGGTGCGCGCGCAATTAAACCGCTCGCGGCCAAGCCTCAATTAAGCGAAAAACTCTTCATCGATCAGCAAAATTTTCTCCTCCTTAATTCGCTTATAAACGATACACCGCTGCGCAAAAGGAAAAAAAATCGGATGCGAGAGACGAAGGGGCAATTAAGAAAATGTGTATTAAGTAGCTGTATTCGGAGGCGAGGTAATCGCATAACCGGGAGCCAGCGAAAATCGCGCATGAGATAAGATGCGAGAGGAGCCGCTGCACGCGGTTGAGGAAGTGCTTTGACGCGGATCTTGGGTTGTAAAACAAATTTGCGATACGGCATTGCCATCTCTTCATTCGACTTCTTTTTTTCACTTTCTAAATGAGTCACAAATTTACGAAATGAGTGATTTCTTTATTTTGGTTTTTTCAACAAACTTTGTATGTATAATTTATTGTTTATTTTACATTAAAAAATGTGCATCCGAATCGCGTTTACAAGAATTTGAAAATTTTTCATATATCATAAAATGAATTTTGTTATTTCTCGTTTGCGTATATCGTAGTTCACGTTGTTGTGATTCGAGCGTTTATTATTATGAAAGATAAGCGAAGTATAAAGTAGTAAATAATAAGGAATATCTGAGTGGAAGTTTTTTGCTGTTTTCGATATTTGGTTAAATTTTTATATTAGGTCACGGCCGTGCGATAATAGATATTTATTTATCGATAGAATAATTATTTGTCTAATAAATATTCTCCGCAGTCTCTACAGTATTTACTAATTTAAAAGTTTATCAGGAAAACCGATAATAAATAGTATTATAGTAAATTGTAACAATATCAAACCCCTAAACTGTACAATTGGTCCGAAAAGAAATTGGCAAATGTTGCTGATAATAATTGTCCAAGACTTGACACTCGGTAATTGGATCGAGCTTGCAGTCGTCCAAACGGGAAAGGGATCCCGCACGCGAGCTAGTGCAGCAAATTCAATCTCACTGAGGATTCTTAAATATACAATCTGTCATATGCTCGACATGCCTATACATTGTCCGAGTCAAAAGTTCAATTGCCATCGAGACGAGAGGCAGAGTGAAACTCCGGACTGTCGCGGTTATCGAATCTTTCGCTTCTTTTTTTTTTTTTTTTTTCTGTTGTCTTATTCAATTTGAGTTACGATAAGTTAATGACCTTGAATGGGAATGCGATGAGCAGCAGCAGCGCGTCATATCAGACTAAACAATCAATTTATCGAATATAATTGATTATGCAAATGCGCGAGTGAGTAATGGTAATCGCGTAATACGGCGCAGACGGCAAAAATGATGAATATTTAAATTTTCATTGGGGGTAACGATTCTGTTGTTTAGCTCGCCGGATAAAATTCAAAATATAACAAAACAGACAATTAACCAAAACAAAAAAGTGTCGCGCAACTCTTCCGAAAAACTGTGTTTTCATCGATACAAAGTGCATTTTTGCATTACAAAAAGCACAGTATACGTACATATCCCAAGAAGCAAAGTACAAAAGCTCGGTGCGAGCGCGCCAACAACAAAAAGTCGAGAAATCACAGACGAGAGTTTGGAAAGGGCGAGGAGGAGGGGGGGGGGGGATTAAGAAAGTCAATAATCGATTTCTCTCGAAGCGCAGTACAGGCTCGCGCCCCTATAACAAAGACATTCGATGGGCCGATGGCGCACCGAGAGAATAGAAGAGAGAGAGAGAGAGAGAGAGAAATGAGAGCAGTACCTATATGCTATATACCTACGAGAGAAAGAAGTGGAGCGCGCGAGCGAAGTAAAGCGAGGGGTGCAAATCCGTGGCGCGCCCGCGGAGGGTCCTCTCTCGCCCTATGCAGTGCCCAACAAAGGGATATAAACGCGGCCCTAAATGCGCTCTACAATGGGACTGTGTATACTTGAATTATCGCTCGGCTGTGTGCGCTATGGAGCAAAAAGGTGATAGATGAACGGAATAATAGTGAGAAAAAGGTGACGATAGCCTTCGCGTGAGAAGGGATACATGTGGAGCGAGAACAGATTTTTTGTTCGATCGCATCTCTCTCTTCTTCGTTGTTTCTTTTTTCTTATGGGTTTTTGATTGCTGATTTTCGGTTTGGAAATGCATTAATCATGGGGTTATCGATGTAGGGGTTGGCGCGGAAACTAAAAAGGTCGTTGCACTTTGTTGATTCTGCACTCGTATTACTGATTAAAGACTTATTTTGCCTACCATCATTAATATAAGTAAAATATACAATGTTCCAGTGTAGCTAACAAAAGCCATCGATACGCAACGCTATAAAGCATCCGAACCTACAATAAAGGGTATAGACTAAAAGCTTACGTAATATAACGATACGGGAAAGAAAAGCGTAGCAGCGAGGATTAGAGCAACTGCGATATATATACAGTTGCCACACAATGTCGCGCGCACGAATTTCGACCCTCCCCTCAAAGTAAGCAAAGAGCCAAACGCCACCCATAAACCCCTTTTTCATCCATCCTTTTTTTTTTGCCTTTCCATTCCTGCGGCCTTTCTTCTTTCATTATTCCATAGAGCCGCGGTGGTTCGCGCTCGGCTACCCGTCGGCGCGGCGGCTCTCGTCTAAGTCGTTGCATTATACGGCGAAAGATCGTATAGCGTGTAACGAGCTAATCGGGGGTTGAAATTCCTGCGGCTCTTATATGCTATAGGATGATGGGAAAGGGAACGGGGAGCAGTGCGTGTTTTGACTGGCCGGAAAAACGGACGTTTTACGAGCAGCACTTTTTTTCTGTCTGCAGTATTTTGTCGCTCGCTGTATGCAGCGGTACACGACAAACTTGGAATGCGCTTTTTGTGAAACGCCGAGATTTTTTCCATAAAAATACTTAAACGCCATTCTTTCGATTTCTCGCAATACACTAATTAATTGTAAGAAAGTATACGTAAGAGTAATAGCAGCTCTGAAGCTTCAATTCGAAATAATGCCAGGATCGATAAAATGCAAATAGGGAGCCACACTCTATTTCTAACTCGAGTTGACTTCATTTCTTTCGCCGCCGCCGTCGCACACATCGCAATCGCGCCTCGCGATTCGTCAAAACCCAAAGCATTATATACACACATACACCAACAGTCGCTCGCCTGATTATTACACAAGTATATACACAGTAATTTCCGTATGCTCGGGGCTCTATACATTGCACACAAACACACTGCACACAGGATCGCGTGAGCGCCAATTCCCTGGCGCCGCCGAGGAAACGAAATATATATATATATATATATATATATATATACAATATCGTAACGCGTATACCGAAAAGATCGAGTGGCTGTGTATAGGCAAAAAAAAGGTGAGCGCGAGCTGTGAGGAAAGAAGGAGAAAAATAAAAAGCAGCAGTAGTGGAGCGAGTAAGCAAGCGGCGGCAGTGGCATAGCAGTGAAGAAAGGGGAAGAAACAGAAAACGCGAGAGAGTCGGGAAGCCGCAGAGCCGAGGAGAAAACTGCAGGCGCACACCGCACACGCACCTATATATGCCGAGTATTGACTGCTGGGTAGTACTACACAGGCCGGACGAGAGAAAACTTAGCGAGAATCGAGTGACCGAGTCCACGGTCTCTCC
Organism: Megastigmus dorsalis; assembly: GCA_900490025.1. Classification (NCBI taxonomy): domain Eukaryota; kingdom Metazoa; phylum Arthropoda; class Insecta; order Hymenoptera; family Megastigmidae; genus Megastigmus; species Megastigmus dorsalis. The sequence continues at coordinate 11,729 of UELU01141762.1, forward strand.
GTCTGTGTATGCGCCTTTTTAATGAATATACCTATACTTGGATCTTTCGCGTGTCCGGAGATTTTCTGAGTTTCGAATAGTTTGCATTTTGATTGGGATTGTCGTAATAAATGAATACTCGAGGCGGTACAAACTGTACGCATGGAGTTACTAAGTATTCGAGTCTGATATTTAGATATTTTACGAATTAAACATGATTATTTTTCCGTTTGATGCAAGGTGCAGATATGGCTTGAACATTCTTTCCCACTCGTAAAAATCAATATAGAGCCCATCGTAATAATATATATTGAGCATAAATTAATTTTTTTCTGCGTTTGGCTCATTACAGATTGGCGTATATCTCCGCAAGTGTTCAGCTCGATTTCAATCTTATACTCGTCAAACTGCATCGAACAACTAAATTGGCACGTTAATCTCTCACCCTGATAAAATCGTTCGATCGGCAATTTCCTCTATCCTAACCACTTGCTCCAAAATACACGCACAGCTTACCGATCTCGTATCGATCGCGCAACATTCGAAAATCCTCAAGCGCGCCAAATTCAAAAAGGTGTATCTTATCAGCCGAGGAGTTGGCGCGCGTGTCTATTCCCCTTATCGTCGCTCTCCGATAGTAACGATATATAGCAATCCCCCCCAAACAGGCGGCCGCGTAACCTCGATAAACATCGCTCGCACCCGAAACCAACTCTCGGCAAAATATAATAACGTAAAGTAAGTATAAGTTGAGATGAAAACTCACGTGCTTAAAGTGAGACGCATCCAGGCGCGTTGCGTCAGCAGCGTCGACGCATTGCGTCGGGCTGGCCTTCGGTTAGCTGCTTTCAATATCCTCGCATCCGCTGCACGATCGTCCCGACGCACACACCCGCGCTGACTCCGTGTCCCACCTCTTCCTCACCTCTTAATTTTCACCTTTTTATCCGTATATATATATATCTATATATATATATATACTGGCAGATCGGTCACACAACAACAACAAGCGCAGAAGAAAAATAAAAAAAAAAAAGAACCAGGTGAACACACTGAATATTATCGGGGATGGAACACTATGGCACACTCTCTAGTCACAACTAAAAGAATTAACAATCTCCGACAGCTGTGTTATGTACACGTTATATAGGAATAGTAATACTGGTTATAGAAACGGCGGGGCGAGCGCGCGCGCGCGCATTGTTTCAAAACGGCGAATGTAAACTACACGCTTCGCGCACACTGCGTCGCGTCGCACAACTCGCACATGGATCCACCACCTCCTCCTCTTCCAATCCACCACTTTCACCCTTTCTCCCTTTCTCTAATGTTGATACAGGACAGTTATCACACTGGGCAATAGGATATGAAGGAGAGTGTCCGTCGCTTCTCCCCGAACGCAATGGGACCACGGCACCACCTCCTCGACGTACGATCCAACTTTAGATCAGCGATCAGTCTCATCCTCGGTGCATCCCCTTTTCCTCGCGGTTAACGGGCTCCGTGGGCTGCGAGAGCTCTCCGTATATATATATATATATATATATATACACAAGAGCGTACAGGCTAACCGATCCTACCTTCAAGGCGGCCGAGCGCGCACTGATTTTTAGGCAGAGCTGCGGCGGCGGCGGCGGCGGCTACGGCGGCAGCCAAGTAGCGCCAGCAACGCTGCCGTGCCGCTGCTGCTGCTGCTGCTGCTG
>UELU01141762.1:13430-41899 GCA_900490025.1 Megastigmus dorsalis
GGCGGCGGCGGCGGCGGCGGTGGTGGTGGTTGTTGTGCCGCTGCCCCAGCGCAACCGGCAGTAGTAGGACTAGTCCGGAGGTGAGACCGGCACTTGCTGTTGCTGCTGCTGCTGGAGCCTCGATCACAGGCTGTACAACGAGGACGACGAGGTCCGAGCGCCGGCTGCGAACTTTTCGCTCCTGCACCAGGATCAGCCCCTTTTACCCTCATTAATTATCGCTCGTTCCCTCCGCCTGTCTCCCCCCTTAAAGCACTTGGAGCTTCATTTTATCCGAGTCGCGCGCTCGTTCGCGATATATATGTATATAGATACAGAGACGTTGCGAGAGGTGTACCGAGAGCGCAAGTTGGATGCAGACGGATAGGCAGGTAGGCAGGTAGGTGCAGGTATAGGCTACAACCACACTTGCAGGTATATGGTCGCGCGAGGACTGCGGCAGCGGCGGCGGAGAGGTATACAACGTCGAGCGGCGGAGCAGCCCCACACTCGCGCGTATAGTACGAGAGCTCTAGGCCTACTCTGTGCCGAGTCCGAGCGGCGCGCTGCACACCACAGTGGCGGCGACGGCGGCAGCGGCAGCCTACCTGTTCTCTCTCTCTCTCGCTCTCTCTCTCGCTCTCTCTCCCGCTGCTCTTCGATGCTGCTGCCGCTGCCGCTGGGAGTACGTGTACGTACGCCCCCCCACTCGCTCTTTCTCTCTCTCTCACTCACACTCCACGGAGCGGACCTACGTTTTCTCCTTCTCTTCGTGCTCCGAGTATCTTTCTCGCTCTCTTTAGCCGAGTGCAGAGAGAGGGACGAGCTTTTTATCTCGCTCTCTCTCTCTCTCTCTCTCTCTCTCACTCGATATTGCTGCCTCGACCTATAGCTATATATAGGCGGTGTGCACACACGAGCGGCGTCCTCCCCTCCACGCGACGCCGCGTAAGTGTGGCTTATATGTCTTTCTTTTTCTCTCGCGGCTCTATCTCTTTCTCTTACTCTCTCTTGCACGCGTACGAGTGTTGTATATCTCAAAGTTAAGCGGCTCTCTGTGTGCGTGCGTGTCTGGTAAGCGAGTAGTATACGCGAGTAAACTACCATCTAGATGATTTTTCTGCACCTTGTATAGCTCACTTTTGAAATCGGAACTTTTCAGTTTGATGGTTTGCGATCTCGGAGTATTGACGGATTTACCATTATATGTATCGGATTCGATGGTTTATTGTCGGTGGTAATACTGGTGTTTTTTCATTTACAGTATGTATATATATATAACAGTTTTGAGCAATCATGTACAAACATTTCCAAGTTATCACGGCAGATACCACTATACTTATAGATAACGAGAATAATGGAATTTGTCACTTTGGTCTCTCGTATAAATTCAGACCTTTCTCAATTAAGATAAAGTATCGTAATATGCCAAATCGTATTTCGGAGCATATAGGTGAGTCGTTCCCATGTAAAACGGTGCAGCGCATATTATTATATTGGAAGCGTGCAACGTCATCATAGCTCATAAACGCACACACGCGCACACGCACGCCGGCACCCGAACGTGCTTATGCATAAACAAACTTTTTGATCTTTCCAAGCCACGGTGAAAACCGAGAAGGCATCTTTCGCGCCTCTTCGTTGCGTCCGCGCCGATGATTTTCCATGAATTTTCAAACGATCCGCATTGCGTACCGCGGCGAAAAAAAAAAGTGTAAACAACTCGCGGTATCGAGAGTCATCCTGCAGCCTCTCTACAAACACATATATTCTGCAGCTGCACAACGGATACAGATAGGGCGAATTAGTTGGTGCTAAATATAAAACAATTGCTCGATTAACGAGTATAGTCATCGCGAATTTTTCCTTCGCTACTTCTTCTTCTGCACATTTACCGCCACACATTACGAACGTAAACATTTTATATCTGCTTGAATTTCAATCATCGAACTGTGGATATATACACAATTAATTCACGCGGCCGTACGCGTGTATATTTACAATGCACTTCTACGAATTTGATAAAAGCATTGTTTCGCCGTAATCGCTAATCGCGCGATCCATGCAAAACGCACTGTGGGCTACTGCCTCTCTCTCTCTCTCTCTCTCTCTCTCTCTCCCTTTCTGGGTCGTAGATCCAAAACTTAGGCGGTCAAACGCGCACTCGAAACGCTAATTTTCTCAAATCACAAAGACAGATTTTCCTAACTTAATCAACAAGCGCGAGGAAAGAGGACAAATCGAGTCCAGTGTGTATAATACGTGTGTGATAATGAGACCCCACCGCTCGCGTCTGCTACCGTCGATAAAATGCCGACGCGCGCGCGATCTTTGAAACGAGCTTCTCGGCTACCTAAGTATACTTACACCGCGCGGCACGTGTGACGCAATCGAACGGTCGAATCGCACATTATGCGAGCTATCGGAGAGAGCATAGATGCAGGAGATCGACTAGCGTTACGCGTTCCCGAATCTGCCTAAATGGGTGGCTGGGACTTTTGGGAGCTTAATTGTATAAAATGATATTGTAATCGTTCTTCACGAGATAACTAGGAACTACATCTGGTATTTACTCGAAACGAAAAGTCTGCAGCTCGCAGAATTGCAACCGATATCTCGAATGTTAATAAAAGCGAACGATATTATAGCAATCTGCATTTCGCACAATTTTTGAATACTTTTGTCCTTCAACGCATCATGCGTGTCGTATCGTCGTTTAGCTCCGACACGCCTGCAGAAGCAGATTACGAGCCTATCACCGCCACCGTCGCACATATAAACACAAGTCCGATCCGCCGCGGCTTAAAAAATTGAAACTCGGTTATCTTCGTATATATAACGCAAGCGGCATGTAGTCCACCGAGGCAACAATCGCGCGCAATTTCCAACAAAACATCAATTCCACTTAATATCGCGATATCCCCATGAACTTCCTCTATATAATCCAACTCTATAGGCAAACAACAACTCGATCGCCGCGCGACAATTAAATACGCGGGCGCCAGTCAACTCGAATTCCTCGCCGAAAGTGATAGTGCATAATTATCTCTCTCTCGCTCGCTCGTACTTACGCAACTGTAATTTCTGGCGCGTGCGCGCAGCCCGACTACGTTATATGATGATTATTGTTGCCGAGCTGTACTGTACATTAGTTGACCGGCCGGCGGCGGTGACTTACACAACGCCCACGTCCAAGTGTGTCCGCAGTGCGCGCGCGTGTGTGTGCGTGTGTGTGTGTGTGTGCGTCTGCGTACACAGCGTTTAATTGGGAATCGGTCGCGCACCGCTAGAAGTGTGTACAAGCGATTATCGGCGCCTCGATTTATATCGTTATTGAATTCAGCGCGCGACAAATAAATTACATCTTATTACGGGGCCCGCGGTTAGATGGCCGAGAGCGCGTGTGTGCGTGTACCGTAGGCCGAATAAATAATATGTCATTATTAGGCCGTTAGAAAACGCGAGCGACTCGTATACAGGCACGCGTCTTTTTTTCTTTTTTTTTTTTTTTCTTGTTGCCGCGGTCGAGTGTCTCGATGACAGTAATAAGCGCGTATACTGCACGTTCGAGATTGGCGATTTGTAGATAGGCGCGTATTAGGAGCGTTTTTTTCTTCTCACTGCTGCGATATAATGCGAACGAGAATCGATCGAGATATTGCATCGAACCTATATGTCCGATGTATTTGTATAGCGCACAGCGGTGTCGTATATGTACTTGATAAATTGGAGTGATTCGTTAATAAGTTTAAGGTGTACGACGAATGTTGAGTGATTGGGCAAAGGAAAGAGATGCTGGATGGCCACGGGGACGTTCTTTTGCACTCTATGGAAAAAGATAAAAATAGGGTCTGAATCCCGGCGCGTTCATTTCCAGTGCGCGAGAGAAGTGTATTTACTGCATAAATTATTTAAATATATGCTAATGTAAGCGTTAACAAAATATTTATGTCTATAGATGTATGTGCTAGGGGATATATTTCGCGGGAAAGTAAACGGCTTGTTTCCACTCGGCTACTCGTCGACTTCTTTTTTTTTTATATTTGTTATTATATTTTGCACATACGTGCGTATACGCGTCGTAGACTTTCGATCGCTTATAAAGGTTTATCGCCGCGACAAAAATCCACTATACAACGAGGTATTTTTAAAAGTGCCCGCTCTATTAATAGATATTATCGACAAGTTTCTTAATGAATTGTGTTACTTAATAATGCTGCAGCCACCGTATGTATATAATGTAACGTTTCTTTAATGGCTTGTATGCTAAATTTGATTTAAACTTATCTATACAATGTACGATATTACTTATACCTCGACTTATACTGTATAATTATATCCAAACTATATATATATATATATATATATAGTGCAAGAAACTTTCGTAACTCAAAAACCTACTGTGTTTCGTTAGATAAACACACAACTCACCAACCGCCTCCAATTCTATATTTAACCAGTTAAACCGTGGATATTTGAATTCCGCATCACAACACTACCTACTTCCGAAAATACACCCAACTGCAGCAGTGGTCCTCTGTATTAAAGAGAAGATGTGTAAATACAGGGAGAGGGCAGGAAAAAACGATCAAAACAAATTGGATATCGCGTGCGCGTCTCGAGGCCTGGAGAGAGTGACGAAAAAAGACGAAGAAACCCGGGGGAACGACGAGTGTCGAAAGTAGCGGTGACAAAACGACTGCCGTTCTGCTCTCTCTCTCTCTCTCTTCGTATGTGTGCGTGTGTGAAGCAGCACACGCGCTGAGCTCGAGCCCACTATATCGAGATAATTAATTATCAATCGACGGGCCCGAGGTCTTTTATACGCACACACGAGATCGTGTCCCGAGAGCCTCTTTTCACGCCGATCTTGGATTCTCTTTTTATTATAAGAGATTACGCGCGCGCCGCCGAGGTATAACCGATCCAACTCGACTCGTCTGTGCTCGTGACGTCACTGCAGCAGTCAAGAGGCAAAATCTTTGGATTCGTGCACGAAGGGATGACTCGACGGTTATTTTCTACTCTCCGATGCTTGTACCAAACTGCTTTAGGAGAGACGAATTTTACGCGAAAAATGGTCTTTGAAAAATTTCAACGTTTGGATATAGTGCAGTGTGTTTCACTTTGTTTTGAGGGAGAAAAATTGCCGAGGCCATGGTTTTGTCGCATCGATTGGACACAGTCGATGCCCACCAAAAGCAAGCCTACGCAGGATTCTTGGGTTGACGAACGGCTAAGTGGACCGTTTAGTCATGGAGACTCATTTCACGGGTTCGACGTCTTATGGCAATTAAGTCGCCCGGACAACATCGCTCTCCGTCCACTTTTCGTCAATATTAGTCGACTCGCTGCAGTCGAAACCCGGCGATTTTTCACCGGATTTCCTCGAGAGCTTTATCAGTCGAGCAGATGTAAAAAATAGGCTACTTTCAGACAGTCTATTAATAATTATCAGCTATTTACTATTCGTGAGCAAAATCAACAATGGCTTTTCCACTTGAACGAAAAAGAAAAGCGTTAAGCTCATTAAACGCAGCCGTAAAACAAACTATCGGCCCAAATTACGTAAAACCACTCTTAACAACGTCATCATGTTCCACTCTCGTAAAAAGAAAAACAATAAATTTCCTCTCTCCCTCGCGACCAAAAGGAACAGTGGAACAGGTGGGCATCATCCCCCTCCGAAAAAGTCGTTACGCAGTAAAAGCTTATCAGTCGGCTTTTCTCTTAAGGTCGGTGCACAGTTCCATGAAGGGTTTTCCACTGCGGCCGATAACGAGGTATATACGGTGCGTTTGAAGCCGCCACGCGTCTGCTCCAGTTTTATCTTCTTGGGCATCTCTGAGAGGCTGCGTGTGCAGCTCCGGGTACGTGTGTACGTGCTGCGCGGGTGCGCCGAGGCTGTGTTCCTGCACAGCGAGAGCGTCCGGTGGTATATACGTCCGCCTGCATATGCGTGACGTTTTAAGGACCCTGGCGCTTCGGTTGACGTGTTTTTTTTTCCCCTTCTTTCCTTCTTCCCTCGACGGGACGCATTGTGTATAGGTATTGCCTTGCCCGGAGGTATCGGAGAGGAAGTCGACGGCTGGCAATAATCTTTTCCCTGATTAATAGAGATTTTTTGGATGCCTTTACTTTGTTGCGTATTTCACTCTGTTGCTTTTTTTATTCCGTGTGATTGTTTAAATTTTGTTTAGTGTACTCAAGATGTGAAGAACAATAATTCTTCGTATTTCATTTATTTGAATAGCATTTATTTTTTATAATATGAAAATGACTCGAATAAGTAGAATTTATCGATCGTCATAGAACCATGAAATTTATAATATTAGTTAAGAGCATTTATTTTTATTGATAATGTTCACTAACGAACAAAATTAATCTCATGATATTTCCCACTGTTTCGTATATATAAACAATTCATTTTGGTACAATACTTAAACCAATATCCGAACGTATAATCATAGGCTTAAAAGGTGCCGTTTCACGTCGCAGGCAATTCCAATTTCCGCGAGTAGACTATGGTATCCTCAACCTCCGTGCCCCCGCAACGAGCAGCAACACCACTCCCACTTTAACCATAGTCTCGCACTCGGAAAAAAAAAAAAGAAAAAACAATTCATCCCTTCGAAAGCAGCTCGTCCACAGTGTTTTCCTCTCTCGCACCGACTTTCCTCTCTTATCGAAAAATACTCGAAACCAAGAAAGGAGAGAGACAGAGAGAGAGAGAGGCGTTGCAGAAAGGTGCAGCAGTCGGAAAAAGCAAGGAAATCGGCCGGTCACAGCGGCGAGAGGTATGCGCGCAACATCCATACAAAACGGGAAGATCGAGACGTCGGCTTAATTATCCGAAGGCGACAAGTGTGTCTGCGCAGAAAAAGCGAAGGAGAGAAGAAGTGGAGGCACCTGCGAGTAGAGAGGCCCGGCATAAATCATAGCCAATCGCTTGGCGCTCCCATTGTTCTTCTACAATTCTTGGGACGGTCGTTTTTCTGCCTCTCTCTCGCTCTCTCTCTCTCTCTCTCACTCTCTCGATGAGGTCTCCTTTACCCGCCAAAATTTACGGGACAAGGGAAGAAACGCTTTTTCAGGGAAAGCTGCTGCCGTCGCTGGCAGAGAAGGCGGGAAAAAGGCAGGTAGCTATCGTTGGCAGGTTTTTATTGACGAAAATTAGGTGCAAAAGTTTGGCGAGGATGGAATGTGTGCCCTGAGATGAAGAGGGAGCCGATCATTACGTCTTGGAATTTTATGAGTTCGCCGATGAGATGCACGAGATGTACTCTTTATCGATGTTGCATTGTTGGTGGGACAATTGCCAGCTAATCGGCAACTATTCTTCCGTACAAAATTACTTGCTCCATCCCGAACCCCGACGAACCTTCCATTACAAAAAAAAATTTCGTTTCTACCTCGCCGCTCGGAGCAGAAGCTCACATACGCGCCGCACGCCTAATACGTTCGCGGCGCGTAGCTCTGAAACTCAACTCCTAATTTGAAGTAGATCGATTTGCGGCGCGCACGTGCATATAGGCGCACACACACGGGCGCACAGAGACGCAGGGCGTATAAAGCGGAGCAAAGAAAAAGGTGGGCCACGCGCGCTATGCGTCGCGCAGCAGCAGCCGCGAGCAGCTCGAGACTCCTGCTACAAAAGGGAACTCCTGGAAGTAACATATAATACCTTTCTTCCCTCTCGTGTGCCGCGCGTATATGTACGGTACGCCGCTCGAATAACAAGGTCGGATCATAAATGCTGCCGTGTCTCTTCTCCTTCGACGTATACTTACGTATATGTACACGCGTCTATGAGAGGGAACAAAGGGTACGGAGGCCGCGGCTCTCTCAACGTATGTGTGTCTAAAAGGGGGGGGGGAAGAGAGCCTTTATGCCTGTGCGAAAGATGATTTGTAAACTCTCGATCGAGTCTGTGTCCGTGTGTATATGTGTGTACGTGTGAACGTCCGTTTGAATGTTCGAATTATTCGGTTATTCGCAGAGTTAAAAACTTGTGCATATAAGTGTTGAATATATGGAGCATAGTACTCTTTATTCCATAGATCCTTTGATTTTCTGGATTTTGGGTGATCATTCGTTCCTCCACAATCGAGATCCTTCGTTCACACATTCAAATAATTATATCAACAATTTAAAAGATAAAAAAAGGTAGCGTATATTGCACAAGAATATTTCAATACTTGTAAAAATCTCCCCTTGGCAGAATTCGCAATCCCCAGTCACAACCAAAGATATGTGGTCGCGAATACTTTGAACGCTCGGGAATAAGAAAAAAAAAAAGATACATAACCTATAGCGCAGACGCGGGTGACACCTGGTTGATTGATTTAAATTTAACCCGGGGAACAACTCGAAGTACTTGTTTAGAATGTCGCACGTCGCAGGCTGACACCATTAAGATTTATCAATTTCAATCGAAATTATCGGTCTCGGGGGGAACCTGTAAATCGGAACCTACACGGAAAAAAATCAGCATCGCAGAATTCCATGGTGTGTGTACGCGTCCGATATATATATCTATAAGGATTGCTGAATCCACGCAGCACACGGCGGCTAAGCGGGCTAAATTTATCTCTCATAATGATAGATTACGATCGCTGTCAAAAGCCACAAAAACGCGCGGAGTTTAGCCGGTTTTTTTTTTGTTCGTAATCCATGCGTCCAGCCGCGTTCATTCATATTTATACATTGGAATCCAAAACGTCGCGCGCGCGCGCGCATTATGAAAGTAGCTGATAAGGCGGCCGCGAGATGTGGCAATAACCATATTATGCAAAACAATTGTAAATCCGATCTCGGTTTATCGGTAGCTCGCTACAAATCGCTCGTATATCACCGGCAGACTTTTCCCCACCACCTAACGATCGCTAATGAATTCAATAGATTGTAAACAATTCCAAACTAATATATCCCCGAGGAACAATATAACCAGTCTGCAGGCAGTCACTCACGGGCTGCACACACACACACACACACATACGCACTTGATGCAGGCGCGCGAGTTGTCTCGCCGCACGCGTCGCACGTCCCTCTCTCGGTCGCGCGCGGTCGCTCCACCTCAGCCTCTATAACACTCTCTTTTTCTTTGGAGTCCGCGCGGCACTCGTAACGTCTTGCTGTGTATACGTATATATATATATATATAGATACGGGGGCCCGACTTCGACGCCTGCAGTCGCAGACCGCATTTAATCAGTTTGCGGTCTCGCCCGGCCACCTCTTGCGCTTATACGCATGTGTATATGTGTACATATGTACGCCCTCACGCGCTCGCTCCGAGGTCCTCCGCCGGTACTTTTACGCCGGAGCGACGTTACTCGAACGGCGCACGCGTTTCATTGTTATCTTTCCTTATTGCGAACCTCTTTTTTTGTTAATCACTTCTGATAAAATGAATGATTGGTGTGTATATTATTTTAAAAATGACCGAACTTTTTTTTCTACAATCTTGTTTTACGTCAATATACAAATAAGGTCTCAGTCGTGAACTAATAATTCGTCGCAACGTAATTTTTATCATCCCCGGCCACAGTAGCCAATGGCATATGAACAAAAAGAAATGACTGATAGAAGGGAGTCGCACTCAACTAGATTGCTCCTATATGTCCCGGCACGTAATGTACAATGCATCCAAACTCGTTCATCGCTCCCACATAATAATCTATTATTATTTCGTCTCTAGCTTCCCTCTGTTATAATACACGTCCCCGTGGGACTTGCCAGCGTAACTCAACACCCGCGAGGCACGCGAGGGCCGCCACACGCTTTTCATTCCCCGCTGCATCCGCGCTCGCACGTCGTGTCTCCTTTAAAATTATACACGCGTTTTTCTTTTCCAATATTGGCTCGTTATATTCGTCGCTACCGCGTATAACTTGCGTCAATGGACCACACGCTTATATACATATATATATATATACATAAATATTGCGATGCGGTCATCTTCTTTTTTATACATACCAGATGCCGTGTTTCTTTTTTTTTTCGTGGCGTGAAATATAATGTTTAGGTGAAGGAAACAGTATTGTACAGTTAGTCGACGAGTGGGTGTTTTTCGGGACGCCGAGTTGCGAATAGCGAAATTAACATGCGAATTTGGCTTGCAAGTTGTTTATTTCAAGTTGGTAAACATGTCGCTTACGTATATATATTTACTGCTACAAAGAGGAGAGTTAGTCCGCGTGAATAAAACGAAATCTCCACAAAATCTCAAATTCCCTAATACGTCTGTATTTCGCGAAACGAGCGTGTGGCACCAAAAATAAAGGACATAGCAATGAAGCCATCAGATTTAAATATCAATCGGAACTTTATGCAAAAACTTCTCATCCGAGTAATTCGAGTAATTAATAAATTGCCGCGCGTTCTCTCTCTCTCCTTTCCCCCCAAACGACAAAATGAAGATATTCCAACGGCGAGCCAAACAAATAGTGTCCCCCGAAAACCCATATATATGAAGCTCTCTCCCATGATATCTCTCTTTCTCCCGGCTGACTCGAAACCGATGCAGCCCGGGGATAAATTATGAAGAGAGACGCTTTTTTCCCTCTCTCTCTCTCTCTCTCTCTCTCTCTCTCTCGTTCTTATGGATAGCGACACCGCGCCGCGGCAGAGGCAAAACGAAAACTGGAAGATGAGTAGCCCTTAGCGTCTCGATCATAAAAAATTTAGCCTCTATTTCGGACAAAACTAGTTTCTCTCTCTTTCTCTCTCTATCTCGATATAACTCGATTAAAAAATTTCGCCTAATCTCGCTCCGACATCAGAGACAGACAGTCCTCCAAAAATTGCAGTCTCTCTCTCTCTTTCTCTATCTTTCTCTCTTGTGTGTATATATTGACGAGGGACACGTGAGACCTGCACGTCCGCGATATGTTTGTGAGTGGTTCGCCGCCCTCTCGGCTCTATAATATCACTAATCCAACGTGTCAATGTCGTGCTCGTGCGCTCGCGCGCCAAAATCTCACCCGACCCTTTTTTGCTTGCCGTATTATAAATCAATTAGTCGAGTGCCTGCGTAGTTGTGTAAAACATGATTTTTAGTATTATGGGGCCCCACCGAGTGCTAACTTTATTATTCTACAGAAGATCGGTTTAGATGTTGTATATAATAGAAGACCTATATATTATTTTTATCTATATATATATAGATATGAAATCGTCAAGTCTTAAAATTCTGGTTAAACAATTTGTCGACATTGACATACCCGTTTGTCACTTCACAATGAACTCGATAACGATGAGTTTCCGATGCGAGAAAATTCTTATCGCGTTTCGCGCATCGGTATATTGAATGTTGCAACAGTTTTAACGACGCGCTTATTGAAGTGGCGACATTTGCATTCGCACGCAACATTCCGAGAAAATTGAAGAGAGATGATTTTTGTTCCATTTGTGCGGCATCAAATGTTTGTTGATATTAATTTAAGCAAATTCTTATGTTAATCTTGTGCCAACATCTCAGTCGCCGCTTCTTTATGAATATTTATACGCGCACGCGGTATATGTGTAAAGTTTGCGGCCGTAATCTTCGATTTTTCCTCGCAGTTGGACTCACATTTTTCCTTGTACCTAGTGATATACGGAAAATTGACTTTGCGAGCGGCATAAATTACGATAGCGCCGTTCCAGACAAACTCAAAAATCCACGTATAATACTATAATCGAGATCGACAAGAAGAACCGTCAACCGAATCTCGCAATTTTACCGAATCACAAATCACTCGACATGCACCTATAAAATCCCTCTTTTCCTCAATTAAATAAACTTTTTAATTATAGAGAAACGCGCTCGTACACAAACTGCGGAGAGAGATAAAGTGTATAGGTCCCTGTATCATACCCCCCTTAAAAAAAGAATTCTTCAGCCTTTACACGCGGCCATAGACAATAAAATAATCCAGAAAAATGGAGCCGCCCAGTGGCGAAAGCAAATCCGTCGTAACTCACCGGCCATAATATAACAGAGATATAATCTCTCTGTCTCTGGGCCCGAGAAGTCCAAAACCCAATAAAAGGGGAATAATTCCGCGAGGAGTGATGGCGAAATATTCAACGCCCGGTATGCAACTGCTCCTGCCACTGCATATATGGGGGAGACAGAGGACCCACCGCAGACTTTTTTTGCCCCGACATCGTGCACCACACACACACACACACAGAGAGAGAGAAAGATTTTAACATTTCGCGCCGCGGCAACATCCTGCGCGGACACGCCAAAGACAGAGATAGAGAGAGGACCCACTCTAAAATGATAATACTACATGTGTGGCCTCACCAATTCAGAGGTGCTCAAACGTACTGGCGTGTATAGGCGCGTACTTATTACAGGAATGCGAATAGCCCCGGCTTGTTTTGATATACCAATGTTATGCGGGAGACATACGTGTGACGTTACCTTTTTTACCGCTTCATAACATTGACGAGTATTTGAGAAATTTGTGTTTCGCGACACTCTTCTCGTGCAAATCACTTAGAATCTCTTACTGTGGCATTAATGGATCAAATAGGTTTGTTTTATTTAATTAAAGATGAATTGAAGAAGTATGTATACCATTGGAGCACTTACGTTAATTGAAAGTATAAATGGAAAGGAAGTTACCGAAAATGGCGTGACATTTTGTTTCTGGGACGATTATCTTAATAGTCTTTGCCCTCAAAGGTGTGTTTATTACTGCACGAAAAATGATCGATGATTTCCCTCGGCCGAGAGAATACTCGATCATTTTTTTCATCTATATATCTATATAATTGCACTTCCTGATAATCTTCAACTGATGGCCCGCATCTTCGTTAGACCATGACAAAATTATCAATTACATAATTGATGTATTTCTGAACAAAGTTAAATTTAACCAGGATACGTTGTCACTTTTAGTAAGTTTATTTTCGCTTATATTCAGAAACACGGCCCGAGATAAACAAGTTCTATGGGGCCGTTCTGTTTACGCTGCACAAGATTTCCATTGAGGAGGCAACTCTTCTGTCCGCGCTTTCACGATAATATACGTTTTTCCCTCTTAACTGTGCGCATACGCACTTTGCATATGCCATCGAACAGCTAGCGAGACGCTTGTTGCAAGTCGAAAGAGTCGCACGCTCTATTGCAACGCCTATATATATATAACGATGTGTATGCATAAATTTCGTGCGAAATATTAGCGTCGCTGTAATTGTAAACGTCACGTTCAATAACGGAATCTCGAAACTCCCATTACGCCATCTTTAATTAACATATATATCGATGCACCTCACACGAGCACATCCACCATAATTTTACCAAAACTCTGCAACCCTCTTCAAAGCAAGCCCCGCGAATAAAAACCTCGCTATTCACGAATAAAAAGAAAATCCCCACTCACACACAGGGGCGTGCCAGCGTCCAGCGCTAACGACTCCCGCCACCTTCTCCGTATATACCAACTCGTGGCACAAACAAAAAAAAGTCGTAGCTCTAAGTGCAGGTGCTGAAAAAGAAAAAAAAAAAGAGAGAAAAAGAAGAAACTCGGCACTTAGCTAATTACCGCGCGGCACATAGCGACCGACGTTAGCAGGCCTCGGGAGACACACCCACGCCAGGCTCGCAAATATTATCTCTCTCGTATCTGCATACACACGGGCACGCACACCCTGCACAGAGAATGGAGAGACGCGCTCCTCTGCACTCATCGATTATATCGCCGTGCGTGACAGACAGAGTCGACTGGCCGCGATCGCAATCGCGTATATACGCGCGAAATTAGGACGAGCTATATATTCTCTCTCTCTCTCTCTCTCTCTCTCTCTCTCTCTGAGCTGCGGCGCGTCGATTACGCAAATGGGACGTACATAAGCGATAAACGCGGTGTGTAGTACGTAAGCGAATTACCCAGAGCTCTAAGCTTGTGTGAGGGGGGGCTTGCCGAGAGAGAAGGATCGCTGTATAGATAGGGAGAGCGCGCAAGAGGAAGCGCGGCTCTCGAGCGCAATGCGGGGGCTCGAGTTAGGTGAGTTATTTCATTGGTTTTCGGCGGCTGCCGCTACTGCTGCTGCACGGAGTTTCTGGCCGTTTCCAGGGCTCCGTGATCGATGGAGATTTTATCCCGACTGACCGCGAGAGAAGCTGCGCATTCCCTATATACGTATATATACACATATATATAGCTCTCTGGGAGAATTGTTACGGCCGCGTGATTTAAGTTAGCCGGAGCGATGCTTATGCTCTCGCGCGGCTACTGATTTACTTTTTGCCATTACGGAGCCCCGGACTGAGAGCTTGAGATTCTGCGGATTTTTGTATGCGGTGCACGGGAGTAGCTTTACTCGCAGGTTATAAGAGATCCAGTTGGGCATTGATTGGGCGTTGGGGTAGAGTTTTGATTTTTGTTCGAGATGAAAATTTGGTGTTGGGAGTATTTGATTTTGTGAACTCGAGCAAAAATTAAGTAAATCGCTGATGTAGACATTTTTCCCATATTGCATACGAATTATCTCACGTACCTCGGTTTGTATCATCCATTTTATTATAGTTAAATATTTTCACATCTCGTTTCAATTGAACACGCGTATAGCTCTGATATTAAATTGAGGCACGTCGAGAGAACGACCGCTCGCACACGTCAAATTGGTAAAACGCGAACCTCTCGCGACAGCCGCTGATAATTATAAAATAAAACAGTCCACTTGCGTATGTAATAACAGAGAAATAGACGCGCCGGTAAGATATGGACGTGTGTGCGAGAGTCGAGTGCGCGCAAGAGCTGAAATTGGAAAACGGAGCGAGGGCAAGATAATTTTCGCCGTCGCGACAAATGGCGCACACATATATAGGGAAATTCGCGTCTGTCTGGGGATCGTTCGTCATCGCGAGAACAGAGTGCGAGAGAGAGATTCCACGTCGGAGCGATAGTCACGTCGACGCGGAAATACGCCGTGAGCTGCGTGACGTGTGTGTCCCCGAAGAAGATGTGTTCTCCCTCTCTCTCTCTCTCTCTCTCTCTCTCTCTCTCTCTCTCTCTCTCGCTCTTGCGCATGGTGTGAATGATAGACGCCGTCGCTCGAAGGCTGATGCGCCGCGCTCGCGCACACCGAGAGAGGCGCTACACACAGAACCGCAGATGCAATAAATTGCCGATGCAAATCCGCGACAGAGTCCGAAGGGAGAGAGAGTATGGATTTTTGTTGCTGCATTGTTAGGGGGATAAACGAGCGACGTTGACGAGCTTATCAACGTATTGGCTGACTGCAAGAGACACGACACTCGCGATACGATAACTTGAAAATTTTGAGGAACTTACAAATAACATATTTTATAGCGTTGAACGATCGATAAACTATAGTTGAATAAAATGTTTACTTCGCACGCGGTGTTAAAAAAATTCTGACATTGTATATAACTTTATTACTTCTTTCGGAGCTCGATAAACATTTTTTTTTATAAGAGGGGATTTCTCGAGATTATGATCCCGGCGAATCGAATAACCTGCTACGATTTTAAGAAAGTTTTTATACTAGGGTTCTTCACAAAAGATCCTCGGATTTATGACACTTTACGACTCCATTCGGTGAAAGATAATCCGGGATTTTAGGGAGTAAAGCGTGAAACTTTGATTACGAAAGGTTATAATTTATGGCACCGCGCGATGATTGACATTCGCTTCGGGCCGATTCGTCGAACCATCAACACCTTTAGATCTCGATGTATATACGTGCGATCTATACGTCGGCTCACAGTCGTATTAATGTCAAAAAATAAAAAAATATATAAAGTGCCGATGTCCAGCATCATCATCATTAAAATCTATTTTTTTACATTTATAAACTTGCGGTTCTCGATTGTGAATCCGGGATGGACGCGACTGTGGCAACTCCGGTGGCTGTTGCAGGCATTTTTGACTCTTTGCACGACTCACCTACAACGATAAACAGATATTCTTCGTTAAATATAATAAAGTATAAATATTTAGAATCGAGTATTTATATAATATTTCGCTCGATGACAGAGCGTTTGAATACAAACAATGTTTCATACAAGTGTTGTAAAAATCGGCGCGATATAAAACCTTAATAAAATGTCTTTAAGGAATTTCGATGTAATCGTTAGGTCGTATGATGATTAGATCTTATATGTGATTGCATTATCAATGCAATTATACTGCACTAATTCCTGGAAATTTCTGTAAATAAAAGGTAACTAAATTAGATATTTAAAATAGCTTTGAGACAATTTAGATGCTTTGGTTCGATTTGATTCAACGTGTGTAATGGGTAATCAATTCTGCTTCGATGATTGGTCAAATTCTTGAGGATTTAAGGAAAATTATTACTGCTAGAAAGTATCTACATGCGTCGTTTAAAGATGTTATCGGCTATCGCGATATAAAGTACTTGAGGTGAAACTTCCTTAGTACGGAAATATTTTAAGTAGTCAATCACTTAAAAATTTTCTTTTCGCTTCGTCATTAAATTTGCATCGATATGATGTCATTATAATAGAAAATTTATATAAAGTCATTATCTCGGGTCAACTATTCATAATTAAAATTGCAATATATAACCCTTTTTTATTTATTTGTTTCATCTTTTTCAATAATTATAAATGTCAATATTTAATAACTAATAAATATAAAAATAATCTATTTTTTTTAAAAAACTATTTATGTAATAACATGTTTAGATAGAAGTCACGTTCTCTTATTATGTAAGGTATTAACTTGTAGATCCTCACAGGCTATTTTAATGTAACATGAAAAGATAAACTAAATCTTTTCATTTTTTTTGTGCGATCGCATTTCCCGAACAGGGGAAAATAATTCCGCGATAAATGAACGTTCAATATTAGTAGCAAATGGTACGTAGTTTAAGACATATTCGATGAATCACACATCAAAGAAAACATCACTCGAGCTTTAACTATAATCCCTTTCACGTGCTACGCTTGCTTCGGTTATATATTTATAAGCAACTATATTGCATCAATTTAGACTTTAATTCCACTAACTTATTTTAAAGTGAAAATAAGTTTATCTGCGGCAAATTAAACTATTATTATCGCAAACATATTGATCAGAAGTGTTTTATCTTCGTTATTCCAGATAAACCGACGTATAACATATTATAAAAGGGGTATTATAAGACGTTATTCAATGGGATTTGAAGCACGTGTTTGATTAAGGTTCCGTGAAATAAAATAAGGATTTTTTTTATTGCTGTTGCAAGTTATCTTATATGGAGTGGGTCTATAAAAGCTGTATACGTATATCCTAAGCAACAGTGTTTGGGAAAATATTACGGATCAAGTATTTTTTTTTTTATTATCACTCATCTCATTAACGTTTTCGGATGTTTTAATAATCCTCGTAATTCAGATAAGTAAGAGGTTCTTAAATAGCGATCTCACGAAATCTCTCTATATACCGGTACACGTGCAATTTTTCTCTAAAAGCGTCTGAATAATTAATTATCGTTTTACGCATTAAAAACCAGTCGCAGGATTTAAATACGAGAAAGCTTACGTCACACTTTATCGCGGAATATGTAAAGCATTCTTCCTTTCTTCGCACTCTCGTGTGAAATAATACTGCGAATCAATGTTCAGAAAATGGGATAGCAATTTTTTTTCTGCAAACTCGGTAACTGTTTTGCGTAAACAGAACATATGTCACGTTGGACGATACGAATATTTAGAAAATTTTCGCATACCATTGGGCGCCACTAATTCCAAGCAATATATGCGCAATACTTGATTAATTCTTTCTGAGTGAATTTATGAGCATCTTAAACTCTTTTATCATATCTCCTAATAATTTGGTGATATTTCAAATATTCTGATATCATATTATTCTGACAAACATGCCATAATATTATTCCGCTTGTTAATCATTTATTTGTTATATATATTGTTTCGTAAATTATTAGCTTAAATTTTTTTTAAAAAAAGTGGATAGCTGGACGAATTAAAATTCTCGTGTTGACGTTTGGTTGCGACTGGTTGGCGAGTCGTAGCTCACAAAGCTGTCGGGAGAAAGTGTATAAAGGAACGATCGGCGCTGCACGAACAACTGCTTTCGTGCGGAATGCGTCGTGCAAACATCAAATGCACTGGCAAACAAGGAGGGAAGGAGCGAAAGATGACCGCTGGAGAGAAAGAGAGGAGGTAAAGTAAGAGAAACACAGCAGAGAACGCGACACGAGAAAGGAAGAAATTATTTAAATTTTAATCTGCATGCAGAGAAATTGAGCATTTAAATAACTGTATTATTTATAAATAAAGATATACTTAAAATTCGAGAAAGAATACAAGTTGAAAGGTACATAGTAGAAAAGGAAAATACGTTAAAGGAGGTAAAGAGGAACAGATAGTGGGAGAATGGAAAATAAGCCGCACTGCGGGCGAGATGCTGTGAAGAGTGGAGCTGTGCAGAAGAGACTGACCCGGTGCAATGCGGATGAAAAAGTGAGAACCCATGCAGGGCCGCAGGTTAAAAGTATTTGCCCACGTTCGGACCGCTGCTGCCGCATCACTTCGAGGTGGACAAACTCTTGGCGTGTATACGACGACGAGAAGAAGAAAAGGAAAAAGGAGCGAGAATTCGGATGAAAAAAATTTGTAACAGCGCTAAGTGACCAGGAATCGGGTTCGTAGATTAAACTCTCTCGAAAAAGAGTAAAGGAACTTCACGATAATTTATGCGAGAGTAAATTTTTTTACGTACTTATTTCAATGAATAAAGTGAGTAAGAAATTTTGTCAGAGTAAAATCTGCCTTGAAATATAGCTTTCTCTCGAGTTCGCCCAACAAATTTTCCAATTTTCATCGAGCAGGTACCTCGCATCCCCTCGATATCCACCAAAGCTTAGCAGTCGCTCGCGCAAGTAAACCAAAGCCAAAAAGCAAAGAGCAAAACACAAGGCCTGGGCATATACTAAGGGCTTCCACGTCTACCCAACATATTACGTATACGTATATATATATACCGGAAGCGAGCGAGTCAGGGAAGGAGGATCGGTTACGTGTATATATATAACCGGGCGGCCGGGCCTCGGGGCAGGTGCTGTTGCTGCCGCTCAGCGACACATTACCCGGGAGGTCCTGGAAGATTGCGTGCGCTTCACGTGTGTGTACGCATCGCTCGTTACTCAAAAGTGCCGCCCGCTGCCGGCTGCAGAGTCTTACTTCTCTTTCCTCTTCTTTTTCGCTGTCGGCACGTCTCCACGTACAATGTATAATGTATCGACATTTTTTTTTTTTTTTGGTTGTTTGCTCGATTTTTTTTGACGCGTAAAGAGACCGGCTGCCATGCTGGTTACTTTTAATAGCGGCTTTTTGAAATAGTTTGCCGCTGTGGAATTTCGTGACAGTTTTTTCTCGCTTGTTGCATTTAATTTTGAATTCTGTTGATAATATGTATAGTGTATGGATATAAGAGGAGTCCATGTGAGGTCGAAACAATTACTTTATTGTGCATTGTTTGCGATTTTGTGCAAGAACGTAATTATGTAGCGCGATTAAATAGTCTTATTCTCGAGAACGAAATGCAATATTTGTTGTCGAGTAAATATATTATAAAATTCTTTGAACAATCATTTCTCGCATAATTTATCAACTGCAGTTTTATAATACGAGTAATGTTTTTCTCCATGCGGAGACAAATTTCCAAGTAAAAATTACAATAGTATTTTGTAATCCAATCACAGGCTGTTAAAAGTGGAAAAATCGCAATAGTTTCTGGTAAACTTTACCAGGTGCCTATATAAAATTTTACTATTATTTATAATAATTTTTACTAGAAACTATTGTAATTTTTCCACTATTGACAATCTGTGATTGGATTACAAAGTACTATTGTAACTTTTACTTATTGTAACTGAACGTAAAAATGTATTATAATAGAGCGAAGAACAAAATCGAGTGGTGTATATTGCAGAAACGAAGCGAAGCGCTTTACAGGGGGGAGCACCGCGACAAATTACATAATCGGTGGCGCATGCGAGCTGCACGAGAAGCGAGCCGGTGATGCGCGTGAACGAACGATAAAAAGTTCCTCTTTCTCTCTCCCTATCTCTCACTCTCTCTCGCCGATTACAGTACAAATATATATATTGCTCGTCGTATATCACGCGTACTCGGGGCTACTCGTCAACGATGGCTTCCGATGAGTATATTCAGGCGAATTCCATTTTTTTTCTCGTCCTCCCTCTCTCTCTAGTTTCGCGGAAAATGTTCACCGCGCACCGATGATGTTTGACAATCGCGGGGCAGAGATATAATATAATCGCGCGCCGGTTGTACAAAGACGCGTTAATCCCCCTTGCGCTCGCGACTATACATATACACATATACATATATACACATCATGCATTCGATAAAGTCGGAATTTTCTTTCGCTCGCGTAACGTCGGGCTTATTGTTGTTGTCTGGACGTCGCGTTATATGCGCTTGAAAGTGAACTCGATGCGCAGTGTACAATTTCACGCGCAAATTGTTGGGGTCGCCTTGTATTGCGATACGCGGTAGATTTCAATTGATGAATGCTATATTCAGAATTGTTGTACTTTACGAAATACTTTTTAAATTCGAATCAATGAGAATTCAATGACTGCTCGAAAATCAATTCATATGCACTGATTGATCCAGCGGAATCCAAAAATCAGCTTTGAAATCCAAATTTACAGAATAGAATTATTAAAAAGAATTTTTAAATTAAACGACACATTGTATAATAATATTAAAGATTATGTCCTCATGATTTCGGCAACACAAATAATTTGACGACCTTTTAAAAAAAAAATTGAAAGAAGATAACGGAAGTAATACCTACTCGCATATATACAAGCCAGTCCTTTGATCTGTCGTCGAAGTCGCGCGTAAAAAGGGATCCGCGTCCTTTGAAAGGAACGTATCCCTGCAGTATCCGGCGATGCGCGACAGTTTGATCTTCCCTTCTTCGTCTCTATACTTTCGCAAGAGAGAGAGAAAGAGAAAGAGAGAGACAGAGAGAGAAAACATGTATACATAGCCGGGAGATGTATTCAATATTTGTACGGGAGGAAATCGTCTACGTGTTTCTATAAAAGTTCTGCCGCCTTTACACAAGCCGGAAGCATCTGCGCGCCATGTATGTTTGCGCCTCGCATGAAGAGGATCTCGATGAAAATATATACATATATATATAATGCGCGTTGAGAGGCTGACGATGAGAAAGTACGAAAATTTCCCTTGTGCGAGGGACTCTCGGCCACTCGATTTGGCCTACGCGCACGAGACTGCATTGTTGAAAAAAAGGACCGTTCGAGGAGATATTTGGGCGAGAGAGTGACATAATATTGTGAAAGCCCGCGATCGAGACTATGTTTTCGTTCCTATTGTATGTAAATCTGCCACGTGAGCATCGATGTATATTAACTGCCGATGCGTTTGCTTAGTCGGAAAAACAAATGTTTCACTTTATAAGAGTAGCGTTTCCTCGAAGGATTTGCCATTACTAGGCAGGTATATAATAATCGTTTTATTACTTGTTTACTTTAAAGAGATTATTCATTCGAAAATGGCGGTTCGAAAGAAGAGTGCGAGATATATATTTAAGAATTCGTCGAGTTTTCATATAACGACTAGCTGCTGCTGAATCGGCAAGAAAAACACATAACAATCGCCGCGGCTATCTGGGAAAATCCAAGAGGAGGAGAATACGCGCGCTATCGGAGTTGATATCGAGGCCGCCGCCACGGGAGATCAAAGCGACGCGCCGCGTCTTTGCGAAATGAATCGTCCTACGCGAAAGAAACGTAGCGTACTTATATAAAGAATAGCGGCTATATTTTTCCCGATCGTCGATTCCGTAAATATCAATAGACATTTTGAAATCGACACAATTATGTAAAGGAATCGTTTTGACAAACAGTTGTTATACACAGTGCGATTATGTATACAAAGAATGCCATCGATGCGATATACTTACCGCGATAATATAAACCTCGTATTGACGGATCGACAGAGAATTTTTTTTTTTTTTGTTTACTAAATGGCCACAATCGCAAAAGATCTTAATCGTGGCCCGCTGTCTCTCTCAAATTGTCGATAAAGCCCAATAAAACAGATTCCCTAAAATAAATGCTAATCCCCCCGGAGTGATAACCTTTTTCATCGCGGAATAACGGAAAGAGAGAGAGAGAGAGAGAGTGAGAAAGAAAAGAGGTGCGCGCGCTCGCAGAGATCTCCGCATTGGCGCCTCGTGATCTTGGCAGGTTATGCATAGTCGCGCGTGTGTCCGGCAAACAACGTGTGTGCAGCGCGGCCACGAGAGAGTCAATAAATCATAAAGCCTTTTTCCTGCACGCCCGAGAGCTCTCGTGAGCTCTCTTGAGCTGCTCGGCCGCGGCGGCGACAAAAATCTGTTTCTTCCTCAAATAGCATGTGTGTGCGCCGCCGCGTATACATATATATATATATGTATGTATGTACCGGCGATCCCGTATAGTATCGAACAAGGAAAATAATTGCTCTGGAATTATGTATTGCGAACTTTTCAATATTTGGCTTGCGTATATATATTATACGAATTTTCCCGCGCACGTCTCCTTTTTTTTGCGTAATTCTTTTTTTTTTATATAAGTACGGTTCAAATGTAATCGCCTATTACAAATGTTTGCGTCGCGAGAGTCGACGAGTGTGCTTTATTTGTGTATGACTGGGATCGGTAAATGTTGATGCTCCATTTTAGCCTGTGATGCATAATGCTCGATAAAAAGGTGCACTTGTCATCTGCAAACAATGAATTT
This sequence comes from Megastigmus dorsalis, assembly GCA_900490025.1. Classification (NCBI taxonomy): domain Eukaryota; kingdom Metazoa; phylum Arthropoda; class Insecta; order Hymenoptera; family Megastigmidae; genus Megastigmus; species Megastigmus dorsalis. The sequence goes on from UELU01141762.1 coordinate 36,183, forward strand.
AATTGCACAATAATATATTATAGACTCCACACTCTGCATTGCAGTGATTCAACGGTAAAAAGAAACTAAACGCGTCATTCACGAGAATTTCAAAATATTTTGAGCGAAAGCATCCGTTCCACGCGAGCGTCCGAAATTATTAAGTAGACACGCGCGGCGGTGGTTGAAGCGACGACACAAAGGAGGCACAATAATAGAATCCATTTCCCCGAGTCCCATGCAATTTCCCTTCGTTCAAAAACTCGACACTCGTCATTCAGCGCTTCGACGCCTCCCGTTCGGTCGCTCGAATTTTCGCAGAACCATCATGATTATATATATAGGTGTCTTTGAAAAATCTCGAGCTCGCGCGCGCGCGTGAGCTTCAGCTCCTCCGATACAGTGTGTGTGAGAAAGAAAAAGATCAGAAGCAGCAGCAGGAGCCGAGAAAAACTGAATCGTCATTCGGATTAATGTCGTCGAGCGGATGCGTCGTAAAGGGACCACACGAGTCGAGAATATATATTGGCTGATATCGGCTAGAAGGTTCTACGGTCCGAGGGAAATATTTACCTTCCCTCCTTTCTCCCGCTGACTCGTTTACGCCTTGTGCATAGCGACTCCTCTTTCTCGTCTATAGTCTCGAGTGGCGAAACTTTGGTGAAAGAAAGGGCTAACTCATCCCTGACGCGATGACTTTTCACGCTCCATCCTGACTTTTCTTTCGCCGCTGGCTGCTGCTCCCGATGCTGTCGATGGCAACGAATCCGTTCGTTCACGCCTGCTTACAATGGGGCCCCGTGTGTTAAGTATGAGAAACGAGCCCGAAGCTTCTATTCAGAGATGTTTTTCTTTTTTAGCGCTAAACGATGAGAGAATTGTAATTAATCTGATGGATGATGGAGGATGCGCGACTGGGACGGCCAAGAAAACATTCATTTTTGTACAAATATAATAACATATTTCAGTTGCGAGTATAATTTAAATAATTAATCAAGCTTCTTTAAAAAGACAAATTTCTGGCATATCTAGACGTAGAAGCGGCTTATAAAAGTAATAATAAAGGAGCTAATTACGTATGATTAATATATCTTGTCTCCCTCAGATAGGATCAGCGCGTATAGAGGTCGGTCGTCGCGTCGAGGGTATATCGTCCGACTCGCTCGCTCTCGGCAATCGTTAACATCACGAAATCGCGAGGTGCCAAGTAGGCTAAGCTACACAGTCATTGGCCTCAAGCCCATTTAATTATTTACAGTCTCTCTCGCTCTCTCTCTCTCTCTCTCTCCCCTGTATTCACCATCCTTGTAACGCGATCCTGTATTGTACTGTGCACGTATTATACCAAAGGACGGCTTAATTCGCTCGATGTACATATATAATTGTCTGTGGAACGTGTACAATGTAATCTTATAATTGGATGATGCTTTGCGCTCTAGTGGCAGGTGGATGTCTATATTCGGTACGAATATACTAGAAATTATCGGAAATTCCGTAAAAGCTGCACGCGCTTCCTACCAATTCGTTGTTAAAAATCGCCGTTCGGGTACCCTTCAATTTTGCAATCGCGCACCGAGAGCGTCTATATTTTTGCGAGGACGCAATTCTCTCCGTCGCCGCCGCTGCGCGGAAAAGTCAAAAATCTCTTTGTCGCGACCTATTCCCAATCTCTCAAATCTCGCTCCAGTTTCTCTCCTCGTTTTTCGCAAATCGAAATCCCACACCCCTCCCAAAAACTACCCGCCGCCGGATCAGACCAGACCAGACCAGAGGGGCCAACGTACTCTCTCCCTACCCCCCTCTCTCTCTCTCTTTCTCTTTCCCTCTTCTACTCCGGAGCGCGCGTGCAAACTTTTCGGGCAAGTCGGCCAAAGTACGCCCGTAAAACTGTACGCGAAACCCAAAAAAGCGTGGGAGAGAGAGAGAGAGAGAGAGAGAGGAGAGAGGAGAGGAGAGGTGTCTCTCGGTTATAAAATCGCGCGCGTCGAATGTGGAGTACATGAGCCGTGTCGAGGCCGAACAACACATTAGTCAAAGGCAGTTTACGCGAGCGCCGCTGCCGCCGCCGCCGCGAGTATATGTACGTACGGTACGTAGTACGAGGGAGAGAGAGAGAGAGAGAAAGGTGTACTCTCTCTCTCTCGCTCTCTCTCGGAGGATATTTGTGAGCTGTCTGCCAATTTGTTTCACCGCTTGACAAATGCATTCGTGCCGGAACCGGTCGTCTCTCTCTCTCTCTCTCTCTCTCTCGCTCTCTCTCTCTCTCACTCTGTGCTCTTTTTCTCTTTTCGACGATGGCTACAGTAGGTTGTGAAAGAGAGAGGAGAGAGATTTTCGAACATTGCTCTGGTGTGTACGCCGGAAGAGAGTAAAGTGGAGAGAAAGAGAAGCGACTCGCGCGCGTTGCGAAAGGGGTGGATGATAAAATAGAGAGAGAGAGAGTAGAGTAGAGTAGAGTAGAAAAAATTTTATTGGGGCCACAGGATAAAACCCTATACAACAAATTAAGGAAAAAAAAATACAAAAAATACAAAAGATTGAAGTTACAAAATAGGAAATACAGTATCAGTACAATAAACATGTCGCAATAAGCGGTTACAAAAACAGATTTGATTGGTACAGCAGTCAAAAATTATAACAAAAGACGGGCTAATGTAGCATCTTGCGGCAACGGGTTCAGTAGTAGAGTAGAGGGAAAGAGAGAGAGAGAGAGAGAGAGAGAGAGAGAGAGAAAAGATTGCGAAGTCTTGACGACGTGCATGTAAGTAGGACATAATTTGGTTAATCGGTTTTTCGACATTATTCATGTACACTTTGACTATATTGCAGTTAATGATACAAGATTCTAAATTATTTAGTGTATATAATGCTCACAAATTTGTTGCACACCTGCTGTTAACATGAGATTTAATGAAATTATACGAAACGTGTCAATCATAATTTCAATCTTATTACCGCAGTGTATAATTTTGTACACCAAGTTTCCACGTTACCATATACAAGTCGACAATGTACATTTCGCAATTCACTGTAATCGTGGGATATCCTTAAATGTATTATGTAAATATCATCGGGGGAGCAGCAATGGAACACTACACGACAATTGCCATGGAAGTAGGTACCAATGAAGCTCAAGTGCAATCGCAACTTATATAGAAACAATCATATAAGCTGCGACAAGTACAATATTCCATAGTAAATGTACATCTCCCGTACGCGAGTTTTATGCATCGCATAAAGAAAATCACGATGCATAAAAGTGCGGCATTACCGATCCAAGTGTCGTTCTCCCTTTTATATACGCTTACTGGAATACGAGCTGAAGAGGCGCGTGAAACTTCGGGGAATGGCATGAAGTGCGCGAGAGAGGAAGAAGCGGTGGAATCGGTGGGATATATACACATGTATAGAGTTAAAGCAGAGGAAGCTCGGTTAAAGTGATTGCAGGCGATGGACGGGATGAGAGGAGGAGGGAAGAAAGTCTGGGGGAGGGAAAAAAACAGACAGGTCGGACACACAGTGAGAGGTCGATGAAAAATTCAAAGCCGAGACGTGAAATAAAGAGAGATATGTGAGCGTTATATCTATGTGCAGTAAGAGCGAGAGATGGAGCAAGTGATGGAGAGAGAGAGAGAGAGAGAGAGAGAGAGAGAGAGAACGAAAAGAGCTATGGCCCTTATTTGGGTTACTAAACTGTAAACAAATTCAGTCTTTTTGCGCGCGCGGATCGATAATCAATCGGTGCACTGGGCAGTCAGGGCATGGACCTCTCTATCTCGCTCTCTTTCTGACTCTCCCTCTCTTCTCTCTCTCTCTCTCTCTCTCGGCTTGGCTCTTGCTTGGCTGAATATGCTTCTCGCCTACATATATAGAGACATAGAGGAGCGCGCCACCCGATCGGCTTCCACCAGCCAGGGATTTTCGTGTGCCGCACATATACACACACTCACGGATTCGGCCGGGGACGATGGAGCTCGAGATATGCCCTCGTATCTATAGACGAAAGCTGCACTACTCTCTCTCTCTCTCTCTCTCTCTCTCTCTCTCTCTTTCTGTCACCCCGTCTCTCCATTATCGGTTGTTTTTGGTGCACTAGCTCGTGGGCTCACTCGCAAATTGTCATTTACAGGTCCGCGGCGCTTTATGCTTCTGCTAAAACGCTAGTTTGAATTTGGAGACAGGTTTTTTTTTGTTAGTTGAAACTCGGTGTGTTTTTTCAGTATGGATTTGATGAATAATAGTTTTTATAAAGTAGAAGAGACTAAACGGTAAAACTAGAATTAGTCATTCGAGTTTCAGGGAATCGCTAAACCTGCAGTCACTGTCGTTTCCGCAAATGTACAATTATCCACGTGTAAGATAGCTAAAGAGAATCATTTTACGTGCGATGCATGCAAATAAAGTACGAATTGCGTGCACGCATTGATTACCGATAGGCGCCAAAGCGCAGTTTAGAATCGCAGCCGCCGCCCGAATGATTCTCAAATACCAAGTTTTACAGCGTCTATACTTTGTTCCGATATTATTTATTCCGATGTCCCCGATAAACGTCTTCATTATAAACATTACGAAGAAATAACTACTCTCGGGTATATAGGCTCTACTTTTGTATAAAATCCAACTTCTGACCGGATTCTTCGAGTCTCTTTCTCTCTCGAGATCGAAACTCGCGCAGCACCGATTTTAATATATCCGTCGCTGGGCATATATATACGGTGAAACTTTGCGAATTAACTGGCGGCGAACCAAGCCGGCCAGGGCGAATGCGAGCCTGGTATACACCTCGTAATTACCCACAGAGCCTATTTTTGGGTTGTAAAGGCGGCGGCTCATTAGGTATTTTGAAGTTTCTTGGACGCGCGCGGCGCCTTCTTCCTGCGCTAAACTTCGGCTTCGGATCGATACCCATTTATTTCTTCGAGCATATCCCGAGAAGCGGGATGAGAACCAGATTCCACAGCTGCTATGGGAATGATCGAAAATCGAACTTTCCGCTCGAGTCTTTCGCGATGATCGTTCGCAACTGAGCTTTAACGACTTGGCTGCGAACAGATATATTTTGTATCGGACGTTTAGTGCAGTATTTGTCACGGTAATGGAAAAATTCTTTCGTTTTTTTTTTTTTTTTTCTGTAATCAGTTACTTCATATTTAATTAAAGAAGTGCGTCGTCCGTTTTGGAGCGAGAACTGCACAATGGCTAAAAATAGAATGCCGATCAATAAATTAATTACGAAATTTTCTGATGTATGCCTATTTCGAAAGGACAGCATAATGTTCTTGGTTATTCCTCCAATTTGTCATGGTTAAACTTAACAGCTACAGCGGATACAATGTTAAGTTGAATTTAATATTAGTAAGGTAATTAGTCATTTTAACGCATGATGTAATGCGGCTTCCGATGAATTATAATTTTGTTGTTAACGCAGATATTGTAAACACGGCCATTTTTCACTCTGATACATAACTTAATTTTACTTTAATATTGCGAGGATAATTAATTATAGCAAAAGTACACGCTTCACCTTCGATAAATGTAGACAAATTGCTTCTTTCGTCAATGCGATGTGTATTTTAATCATTGGCATTGCTTTATTTTTAATCGAAAACACTGCTCGTGATGAAATTTTTGCAAAAGACTCTTTACGAATTAAAATTATCGTCAGAAATAGCCGAAGTTTGAGATTCGTATTGGTTTCGGTATTGCAATTCAGCTCCAATAAAAAAAAGTGGGGGGGG
>UELU01141762.1:47680-86640 GCA_900490025.1 Megastigmus dorsalis
GCCACTTGTACAAATTCTACCGACACATATACGTTTTTGAATATACTGATTCTTTATTAATTTTCATGGTGGTAATAATTTATTTTAAAGGCTAACGTAAATCAGTAGAGGATCAGTGAAAAATTATTATTTTGTTATTCGGGTTTAACGCTCGCTTGTTTATCTCACGATCTCTAATATGGCTTATATGGCTAAATATGGATACTTTTATAAATACCAAATGCAATTTTTTGCAGCTTTGATTCAACGTCAACATTTTTATTGCTAAACAATTTTTAACTATTTGGGCATATTACAGGTATGTTTTGATAAAATATACTTCTTCTATTGGCACAAACCCATTTAGTCAATGGAGTCTTTCTATACGATATACTTATTTATTTCAGGGTAAGTATTTGAACTTCTTTTTACGTATATATGTATCTGTATGTATACGTATATGACTCAAGTTATTCATTGTGATCCAACACCTGCTGAGGAATGTTGCAATTTTAACAGATATTTATATACAGAAAAAAATCTTTATTGTCAGATCGGACTCTCTAAGAAACCGTGTGAATACTAAATCTTCATATATTATAGTCATGATGATTATTGCCTCGGACGTCGATCTTATTTGCACTGGCCTGTACATAATTTTACTCTACAATTCCAGAAAAAATCACCTCGAAATGGTTACGGCATCATTCACAGAATATTGTCCAAGATAAGATATTATAGTAATGTCTTTGATACACTGATACAGGCGAAGCTATTTTTTCAATGATTAAATGAGAATTGGTAAACCTTTTCAACTGCACATGGACTTTAATATTATGGGTATTCGCGATGTATAGAATCTTTTTGCCAAGTAAAATTGAAAATAGCACTCTTTTGTCCATGAAAGTGTCCACACACTTACAACAAATATAAATGTGTGCGTCCATATATACATACACACTCTCGGACGAGTATAATACAGGTAATTGTGAGGCTCGCGCGCGCGCGCGTAAAAGATAAGGACAGCAAAGAAGAAGCGACACTACACACGAACGCTGTAGACTATAGCACCAGCCATTCCCTCTCCCGTCTTCTTTTCCCTTGCACGCCGCGAGGCAATTTATGGCACGCGAGGTTTTAAAGTCTGCCGGCGAGCGAAAGAGAGAGACACGGAGAGAGAGAGAGAGAGAGAGAGAGAGAAGCCCCAAGCTGCTGCCATGGCGCGGCGGCCACGCGCCACTTGTTCCTTTCCACTCGCGCGGTTGGAGGAGGAGTAACTTTCTTTCTCTCTCTCTCTCTCTCTTTCTCTCTCTCGCGTTCTCTGTACTTACGCACCGAGTTTGTGCGTGCGTGTGTGCGCGTGTGTGTGTGTGTGTGTGTGTGCGGGGCTCGCGCAAAAAGGTGGCACTCGTGCGAAAAATTGCGTATCACGGGCGCGCTCGTTCATTATGAAAATTGCATTGTCTATACCCGCGGTACAGGGTAGCCGCTGGCTTTCTCCCGCTCGCCTGTCTAATCGAATCAGCCCGATTATAGCCACTACCCACGGCTTTGTCCGGTGGTTTTTCGCTCGTGCAACTGCGTGCCAAAACTGCGTGAAGAGATACGGTCAGATCTGTGCGTTGTGCTCTTATTTTCGGCGATTGCGCGTCGAGCTTTATTTTTGCTCTTGGCTCGCTCCTCGAGTTACTACCAATTGGGGATATTTGACGATTGACCGTGCAGTTTTGTCGTTTAATGGTGGAATGTTGTAACTCGTATGACTATATATGTGATGAATCCTGACCTTTTTGTTAATTTATCGATTATTTTAACGTGACCGATCGACACGTTTGGTTTGTGTTTCATTACTCGATTTATCAGACCCAGTAGCAGATGAAAATACTCGATTTAAAAACAACGTAATTTATGCGAATGGATATAAATTGTGCAAATATTCGAAGGGTCGAAACTGCGGAATCATTAACGAACTTCTCTCCCATAATCTAAGCGACGCATCCCCCCAAATAAAATCGCGGAGCCCACAATCAACTCGTGTCGATGCGATCGGCAAACATCACGAGTATCTTCCCTCGCCTATAAAGCGATATTGCACTATACGAGTATACCAACTCTCGCGCCGCGCACACAATACCGCCTGTATGTATACCGAATCGCAACTCTATATACATAACGTACGTACACGGGAGCACAAAACTCGACAAGCAATATTACGAGCGTAAACAGTTTGACAGGTTAGGCGGTCTCTCTCGTCCCGGTACATATTTCATCGGAGGGGTCGCAGCAGCACACGGCACCGGCTCATATACCCGAAAACTCATAAATATGCACGAGTTTGCGAGGTGGAATCGATCCCCTCCAAGATCCTATATACAACGATCCTCTCCCCCATCTTTGTGTTTTTTTTTTTTTTTTTGGTGTATCCAAGTGCGGCCGCTTCCGAAAACGTTGCGATGTGTGCAGCACTCGGTAGTTTCTTCGTCCGGTGCAGGATATTTTTACTGCTCCCTTTTTCTTCTCTCTCTCTCTCTCTCTCTCTCTCTCTCTTGAGCGTAATGTGGCAGTTGTTGCACACGCGGCTCGATGTGTATATGCAGGAGGAGGAAATTTCTTGAAATTGAAATTTAGTGGATGCCAAGGACCGTTGGGCGACCTGGACTCTTTCGGAGTAGGTCATTGGCCAATGGCCATGTGTCTTTGTGTGTGTGTGTGTGTGTGTGTGTGCACCGAATTGCAGCAACTCCTTGTTTGCGCTTACGTGCAGTCGCTTGAGCGATGGGATTGCATTCCGCTGTCTACTTTAATTCCACGTTGATCGCGATCTTTTTTCCATGTTTTTCGAGATGCGCAACCGATCGACTCGGTTTTTCTCCTCGCCGGCCCTCCCTTCGAATAAGGAAATAGCTATATTGTTACGCGTTGATTGTGCATTATCTCAAGCGAGCGTATTGCGTCAATTCAAATTTCAAGTGCAACGCAAGGCTTTTGTCGTTGCAATATTGAACTTCACTCAACGATGACATAATAAGTTGGAGTATAACTAGTTATGATTAACTGCGACACTGGCGCTCGTTACGTATACGTCGGCATCTCCCTCGATAGTCGATGAGTGCACATTTTGAGAGTTTCTCTACGTCGGTATATTGGATCGTTTGTATTCTATGATTGAAATGCAAATTTATATTAAATCAAACAGTAGTCGCGTTTAGTTTTAGTACACGAGCTTACCGAGAAGGGAAACCAAAATCTACATCGCTGACGACAGCATTGTTTTATGTCGATGCTCTATTCAAAGTGAAAAAACAAAATACCCTACTACTTTACTATATGCAAATAAAGATAATAAGCGTCCTTTGACACTAAGAAACGTAATTGTCAATTCAAATCTCGCAGCTCTTTGAAAATTAATTGCAGCTATACATAATAGTAAGCTCGCAGGAGCGACGCTCGCAGTGTCGTACATCGACTTGCAAATTAGAAAATGAATCTCGAATCCCGAGCTCCATCGCAAATCCCTCATTTTCTTCGCGTGCGCACAATGCGATTCGCCACTCGCCAATCCTCTCTCGGCCCTCCCGTATAGCACAAACACACACACACACACATAGAACTAGTCCCATCCAAATAAGTCTTCATTAAAATTACATGGACATCTCATTGTGTCAGGGAGCTGATCCCGCGCACAAAGGCGCGCGCGATTAGCTCCCAGAGGAGCGTCGTGAACAATCAGGTCCAACCGATCGCAGCAGCGCTAACAAGTTATACAACTAATCCCCCCCTATTCAGTAGACGAGCAAATTTGTCGGCGACGAGGAGGCCTTTTGAACGTCGACGGTATAACAGGGACTCTCTCTCTCTCTCTCTGTCACTCTCTCTCTCTCACTTGCGACTGCCTGCAGCGAAAGATAGCGCGCGGCTTAATTGTTTCTGGTCTGGTGGCTCTCTATGTGTCGCAAATACTGGCCAGCAATCGAAGATCTCCACTCGCGCGTCGAGCTTTTTTCGATTTGCGCAGTAATTGAACGGTATAAGATGTTTACTGGGTTTTTTTTTTCGGATATGAACAAAGTTTGTGATGATTGTGCGCATCGTCGATCGAGTGGAATTGCTGAAACTCGGAGAATGGCGGAGAAATTTATTACGTTAAGTAGCGAATACACAGTCGGTGACCATCAACAGGAGCACACACACGCACACACATATGCACACACATGCGCGCGCGAGGAAAAATGAAAATTCGTCCGTTTGAATGCGTTATTTTTATGAAAACTGCTGTTAGTCATCCGTTAACGTCAGGCTCGCTTTAAAAGTTCCCTGCATTCCTGGGAAACAGCGGTATAAATCACAATTTCAAACTCGATTCTCCCTCCAAAAAATTTCGCATTAATCCAATTTCGCATCCCGTGCGTTTACACACACACACATACACATACGCGGGAAAAAACGCCCGCGTCCGATCTTCGAAATTGAGAAAATCCCGCAGCACTGAAACATTCAGTAGGTTAGACACACGACATGTAGACCTATTTGTTACACGGAAAAATCCTTTAATGGCGAGAGGATCTTATTAAAAAATGCAACAGAAGAAGATAACCATCTATCTATATCCATTGCCTTCTCTTCCTCTTTTCCCTGCGCCCCCTCGAGGAAAAGCTGGGGAGTCATCGTTTGATATCCTTGTCCTCTTTCCTTCCACGAGAGGAAGAGAGTGAGAGAGAGGGAAAGAGAGAGAGAGAGAGAGAGAGAGAGAGAGAGAGCGAGCAAGTCACTGGTTCCTTTGTTTGGGAATTCACGGCGCTGCTGCGCAGAGTTGTAAGAAACTGTCGGAGTGAGCATCGGAAATTCAGCAATGTTTCCTTTTCTCTCTTTCTCTCCCTCTTCCCTCGCGCAGCTCTATCCCTCTTGATTTTGCCCTCATCCATCTCCTTTGGCGCATGGCAAGATTCCAAGCTTCCTCTCTCTTTCTCTCTCTTTCTCTCTTTCTCTCTTTCTCTCTTCCTCCCTTTTCTACCGTTTTCTCTTTCTCCTGGGTTAGGATTTAATTATCGGTGGCGCGCCGATTGTACTCAAAAATTCACGCTGTTTTCCAGTTTAAGCGGGGATCCGTCACGTGGATATTACTTTCCCTGCTAAGTGAGCTGATTAGTCGCGAATAACTCGGAAGAGGTAATCATTTTATCATTCTTGTTTTTTTGGTTAAAGCCACAATCACCGCTGTAGTTTTTTTGCTTTCCTCTTTTTATTCTAATTTTACAAAGTATGAATTATTTGAGAAAGGGGCTTATCCGCATCGTGCAGTAAAAAGGAAGTAAATGGAGCAAATTCGTGATACGATGTATAATAGTTTCAAAGTAGATGTCACTTTCAATGCTGCTCTTTTTAAAATAAGATTATTTTTGAATGGCAAATAAGTAGAGCAGACGTACACGATAGTGAGTTTGAAAAGCAAAGTTCATTGTTGACCGAAGTACTGAAATGTTGGCTGTCCTCGACGATTCTGATTGTTCATCGGTGCATGATGATCTAATACACTGGCGAACATCTACATATATATATATATATATATATAGAGCTGTATAGGATCGAGCGGCTCAGCGAATATGGTCCAACTCCTGCACAACAAAATTATCGGACCAAATTGCTATGCTCGCATGGATGCTTCTGAGATATCTCCGAAGTGTTCATAACAGTCGCGTCTCGTTTTCCGTCAATGTCACTTAATTTAAACAATACGTAGAATTTTGGCTATGTTTTTTAAATTAAATGAATCTCACACCGCAAGTCTATTATACATTATGTGCAGAAATGTTTTGTTGATCTTTTATCTATATTTATTTATGGAGATAAAACGGGAAAACAGCTGGCTTAGGAAATACGCCAATGTAATTGAAGCCTGTATCAACAGAAAAATTAGAGCTACAGTTCGATTAGTTCGCCCCACTCGCTTCGCAGGAATTAAAGATGCACTAGTAAAATTAGAGTGGCGGCTTACTTGAGCAAACTGTAAAAAGCTCGAGCCGTATAGCTTGGCCAAGAGAAAAAGAGAGGGAGGGAGAGAGAGGGAGAGAGAGAGGGAGAGTAGCTTCAAGTGCTAAATAACCAGAGTGAAATTCAGTGTGAAAATGCTTTTAAAGGCGGAAAAGAGTCGTGCCCTCGCTCGAGAGCCCCAGTCTCTCTCTCTCTCTATCTACTGCTGCCGCTACTGCCTAGAGCAGCGGGAAAGCGGCTGCTTAACGAAATCAAGCGCCGTGGAAGAGTAGCTTAAAGAGAGCGTTTATACGAACGACTGCCACTCTCTCTGCGTGCGCCCCGGCAAAAGAGCACCGGTTGGGCACCATTAGTGCTCCGGACGCTCACTACCTTCAATCATCTGCATTCTTCCACGGCTGGCAAATTGCATTTGCTCTCGTCTCTCTCTCTCTCTCTCTCTCTCTCTCACCTTTGAGCTCGTCGTAAATTACCGAGAGGAGAGTATTATAATGTGACCTTTTGAGGATAGCGCCGCTGCTACTCGTGTCCCTCTTTTGTCGCGAAATCCGTTATACGTGCGGCGCTCTTATCCCGATTGGGCGAGGGGAAATGTTTGCCCATATTCGCACCCTTAATCGTCTTGAAAGCTTTTAATGCACGTATAGTCGAGGGCGTATCTGCAGTGCGTGTATTATTTTTAAATGGGACACGGAGGACTGCTATGTAGGCTATGAGAGCGACCTGTGCGTCTAGGTCATGCCACATCAAGTACAAGGAAAAAACGAAGTTAAATGTCGGGGATAGAATTTGTAACGTTCTCTTCCACTTCGTTCCATGCTCCGAGCCTCAAAATTTCTTAATACTCATTCGAAATTCGCCCTATAGTCCACGTAATGACCCACGCACTACCCCTCCTTTTCTCTTCGCAGTAAAGGACGCTATGATTATGCCGCGCAAAAGTGCAGCTGATGTCCGATGATTATCCCCCCGCCCCACTCCTTGTAAGCTCCCCCATAATCCGCCATTTAATAGAGACGTTCACGCGGACATTTTGCCGTGAACCACAGCTGGGTGGCATAATACACACACGCACGGCCAACACGCTCCACATCCTAATTACTATATAAAAAGGCCGTATAGCCGCGGCGGCGGCCTCCGAGCGAGCAAATCCCCCTTTTTCTCGAGAATGAGCGTGTAATATAAGAGGGGAGGGAGAGTGGCTCAACGCGATCTGCTCCAACTCTTTGGCGCCTTTAACGACCACCTGGGCCAACTCATCCGCGTCTCGTAAAACTTCACTCGCTGCTGCTGCTGTAGCTGATAGTCTGTGCACTTGCGCCTCAGCTTCTTCCCCGTTTCTTTTTTTTTTCCGCTGTTTTTACGAGAGTTTGCGGAAAATTTATTCCGAGGCCTCGCTTGATAGAGCGATTGTAAGCGATGCTTTACGGGGTATACCTACACGCGAGAGCTTTATCGCGTGCGTTTTTGCTTTGTGTATAGCGAGTCTCCGTGTGTATGTATGTGTACGTGTGTTTTATATATGGGCTCGTGAGGCGAGGTTAATGACGGGGTAATGATACTCTTTTTGCGTTTTAATTGACGTTATTTGGGATGTAAATTAACATCGTCAGGGTGAGTTACTTGGAGAGATTCATAGTGGCGTTTTTATAGGCTTTTGGCGGGAGATGGCTTAGTTAAGGGATCGCGAGCACTTTCAGTTTCTGAAATTTCAACCTGGCAGCTGCTTCGATTTGGGTTATTCAGTCAGTCGAGGATGTTGTCGTTAAGCGAGCTTAATATACTTGAAAAAGACTATTAAACTGACATAGTATGTTACTTTTATAAGATTTTGTTTTATGATGAGTGAAAAAAAAGGATTTCTATAAAAATTAAGTAATTATCAAAAATAGTTATATTTAAAAAAATCAAAAGTAACTAGTTTAAAAAATGCAGAATACTCTTCTGGCATTCCCAAGTCCGCATTACCCTAAATCACTATATATAAATATTATACATTATCTTTTCTCAAAACGTCGTATTCCAAAAGCCTCGGGTGGAAAAAAAAATCAATTTTATTTACGACCGCACAACCGAAAAAAAAAGATAAGTCGAGCAGCTCGCAAAAAACTTATAGCGAAAAGGGTGCGTCGGCGCCTCTCTCTCAATCTCTCTCTCTCTCTCTCGTACAACACGCGAATATACGCATTTGGGCGTGGAGTCAGGCGTTTTGTTCGCCGTGTATGCAGGGTATACGTATACGCGAGTATAGTCGCCCTCCCCTCGAAAAGAAGAACTTTTAGCTACCTCCTCGTATCGCTCTCTCGAGGATGACGAACCTGTACATAAAGCGGTAATTCCATCAAAGCGGGAGCAGCAAGAAAGAAAGAACAGAAAAAGGGGCTACACCTTCTTATTTACTTTTGCGAGACGGTTACGCCTCCTCCCACCCTCGCAGACGCCGTTTTTCCTAGCTAAGACTGATTCCGTCTACTTTGCTCGGCTCAGCGCGCATTTATCCCTGTACTTCAGAGCTTTTGGGAGCTCGTCGACCGCGAGGCTCGAGGGAGACGGAGATTTCACTCGGTCTGCAAGGTTACAGCGGCAAAAATTTTGGTGCTGGTATTACGCGCGGGTTCGGTTCGTTGCTGAATTTCAAGCGATATCGCAACTGTCATGCTGTACAAATAAGTTTTCATATTTTGCTAATGGATTATTGAATCGGTAATAGAAATATTAAATTTCGCGTTCTCGTCATTTGCATTGGTCTACTTTGAAATATCCAATCGTTCATCTATATACATTCATAAAATTCCTATCCATTTAACAATTACGAGCCTCCCCTCGGCACCTGCACAACCCAAAGCCATTACTCCTACACCAATTCCGGGCATCCCTTTTTTTTTTCTTCCGCATACAACACCGCGACACACGCGTACTTGTGCAGCAGCAGCACCGCGTGAGAATCGTCTGGTGAACGACCTTCCGCGGCTGCTTTTTCGGCCTGGCCGGCGCGACTCTCTCTCTCTCTCTCTCTCTCTCTCGCCGGGGCTCTCGTTTTATGTATATATTTTTCTCAAAAATCGACGAGGTCGATATCGTGCCGTGCGCTCGTATAATATACTCCCCCGCTCTCTCGTGTATGTGTGCGTGTGCGTGCGTGTGCGTGCGTGTGTGTGCGTGTGAAGCGCGGGACTCGCCGGCGCATCGGCCACTAAATTATTGTTCTTGTGCCGCGGTGCCAAAATGTTTACAGGCTCGCGCGCGTGCTCGCGAGTGTGCCGAAGCCGAGGAGGGTGAGAGAGTGCGGGACAAGCCGCCAAACGAGATGTATTATACGCGGCCGAAAGAGACGCCAGAGGGAGGGAGAGAAGCTGCAGGATCGGAGGATGGCTTTTGATTCAACGCTCTTACTTTGGGGATATACCGAATGTTTTGTTTTTAACGAGGGTAAAAAGTATAGATTTTCACGCGAGAATCGTATTTTTTTTTCTCTGCATTTTACTCGAGACAAATTATATATCGAGTCATGAATCAAATTCCGCTTCACTATGTCTATTATCGCGCGATGTCGTTAATTATCTATGATCTTCCATTTACGTAGCCGGAAATTACCAATGCAAAATCGTTCATTAGAGATTACGGGCGGATCTCCATAATAAGAGCCTCGGTCCAACAATTCGAATAATCTCGCCTGCGCACGAAATTTAAACACTGGGAGTATGACCCTCAAAAGACTTGCCACGTCGTCCCTCGCCTGCAATATCGCTTCAGCCCTTCGTCGCATATACGATTGTTGCGCAACGCTCGCATCGCGGAAATTCAATAACGGACGGTAGATTAAACAATTCCTTTTTCGAATAAGCCACTCCACTCCTGCACGCATATAAGTGAAGCAGCGGCAGCAGCGAAACTTTCTCTCTCTCTCTCCCTCTCTTTCTCTCGGGTGTGCGCCTATGCCCAAATATCGATCCTCGGCCCGTACACCTTCTCCACTCCTCGTAAATCACCCACACACTGCACCCTATATATACCAGCCGCGATTTTGCGAGACACTCTATATTATATGTATATATGTACACATATAAGCCTCTCGCACACACACACACACACACACTTAAACAGACGCACAGACACGCGTTCTTTTGGCTGACGAACGTAATTTCGGCACGGAAGCAATATTGGCCCTCGATGGATATTTCGCGACGATTCCACTGTGTGTGTGTGTGTGTGTGTGTGTGTGTGTGCATATGCGGGCGGCAGTTCCGCGCGAATAAATATAATAAATTTGGCGGAGGGGGGAGAGAAATGATAAGATAAGCCGGTGAACGAGCTGCGGCGATCGTGTTCGAGCATTTCGGGCGTCTCTTATATGAAACGCTTGCGGTCGCGCGGCCCGTGTTTGTCTTGCAGCCGAACGGGAGAGACTCTCGGCCTGTGTGTGCAGTGTGCGGTAGGAGGGCTCTTTGCCCTGTGTGCGCATTATACGCATTATATTCATTCAAATTTACGATTTTTAATTTGGACGGAGGTTGGTGGTGGAAACTAGTGGTGTTGGATTATCGTATGTTGTTTTATTGGGAGGGTTGCACTGACAATTTGTAAATGAATTTATTTTTCCGAACTATTTGGCATTACAGATATGACATTATGGGCAATCGAGGGGATTCGAGTCAATGGAAGGGAGAAGATATACAAAGGTTGAATTCGAATTGCACAAAATGTTAAAAATAACCGATGTTTGCGTAATTTTTTTGTTTGCGCACTTCATGGTAAAATAAGTGCGTCCATTATCATTGAAAATTAATATTTATATTTGAACTTACGCGCGAAGGGAAGGCTCCTCGTTTACTCTTATCTCTCAAACCCACCTGCAACATAAAAGCATTATAAATAGACGCGTATTCGAGTAATAAGACGATACGTTAAAGGCTCAACAATGTAAAGATATAACAAAATTATATTTAATTGAACCCGCGAAGTAAAAAAGGAAAAACGTAATTTTATTCCTCGAGATATATATATTTTTAGCTTATAAGCAATTATCGCGCGGCTGTTCGTAAATCATCGATAAATTGATCCTTAAACGCTATTATAAAAAGGTTTAAAAATACGCTCTCTTTTTTATTACCAAATTCCCCGGGCGTGTGGATATATACGCCGCTACTGACGCACACACAGAAATGGCGGGGCCCACCCGGAGGACTTTTATTGTTTACTTTTCGCGCGCTCTTACGAACGTCGCAGCCTCGTTACGCATTCATATGCTAAACCAGCCGGAGACCCAAGTATATATAGTACAGACTACTCGGTCTGCAGAGGCCAATATCGTTCCTGGCGCCTTCATTACGCTACACATTCGGGAGCTCGAACTATATACAACCTCTCCTGTCAGCGAACTCGTAAAAAAATCTCTCGAAAGCGACGTATTATAAAGCTTCTTCTTCCTCGGAGAGAGTTGAGCACGCATTGTGAGGACGTACCGTTCGTCGTGTGCGAAATATCGATTTCGTTATATTCGGTGCGCCTGCCCCGACGGCGAATCGATCATCGCGGCGAATAATCGTTGAGGCACTTAAAATATCAATATTACCCGCGGTGCTAATTCGCATAATAGGAGGCGCGTGCGAAAGCACGAGAATCTCAGATTTATCGGTCGAAGTGGAATGCACGCATATTGCGAGGCTCGCGGATTCCGCGAGGATTTCGTTACGTTCGCCCGCATAAACACACTGGCGCAGCTATACATCCGACGCGGATATTGATCGCTTTTCTTCGTCTTCGACTTTTGACCGGCCGGTACGCAATCACCATAAGTTTCTGCCGCGCTGCAAACCTATTTTGGTCAACGGGGCAATTTTGCGAGAGAGACCCTCTTTGACAAACTTCGTCGTTCATTAGCCGGACGCGCGGCGAAGAAAAAAAATAATAAAGAGTAAGAGAAACGAGAGTCGCTTTATTATTATGTGTGTGTGTGTGTGTGAGCGTGTAAGTTCGAGAGGTTAACAATTAAATCGACGAAATATCGCCGCGCGTGGGACATATTATTTGACTTTTTCGTCATTTCCGAGATGAAGTACCTTCTCACGCTTCTCTCTCTCTCTCTCTCTCTCTCTCTCTCTCTCTCTCTCTCAGTCTCGGTGTGTTCGGTGATGAGTAGCGGGACGCTGCTGTTTACGGCGCGGACAAGCGCCAATGAGGAAAGGATGGGCAAAAATTACGTGGCCATGAATTTGGCAATGGTAAATAAAATTTTTCCAGCCTTATTCATCAATGAGTTTTAACGCTGTATAAGCATTTTTTATGCGTACGCCGCTGTACAAAGGATTTATGTAAAGTATGCCAATTTCGATAATTAAAGTATTTATTGTCGATCCACAATATTAAAATGTCCAAACTTCTTCGAATGATTATTTCAATCGATATGCAGTCGACCAGTCGGATCTCGTGCGTTGGGTCCTCGAGTTAGGAATTGGTTATTGCCATACATAATTTGACGCGTCTCGCGTTCATTACAGGTCAAAGTTTAGCGAGTTCAGGGCTCTATCAATTGACACGTTTACGATACTGATCTTGGCACGTCTCCCAATATTTTTATATGCCGCTCGTGCACCACCTCGACGCCGACTTCCTCGAATTCCGTCCCTTCATTTCATTATTTCTCAACTCATTCAATCATTTCGTATCACGAAAATTGTCTGATGCTTATTAGATTATCGTATACTCGAAGTAATATTACTCTTCGATGGTTTAAGCTTTGCATAGAAATCAAACATTTTATGCATAAAGTCTCTTTTGTAATGCAGTCGGAATATTTAGTGGCTGTATAATATAGAAATAGTAGATAACGATTTGCAGAAACGATGAGTGGAAAGAACGAACTGCCCAAGCTGCCGAGTCGTCTCCAAGTGGTTGAACTCCAGTGTTTGAGTATTTGCCTTTCGGATCACGGAATATAGGAAAATTATACTGAAGCTTATACGGTATAGTATATTCCTAATGGTGCTCTTATCGTTTGCTCTTTGTTCTACAAATTCGAGGGATTAAAGGGATCCAACCCTCGCCTCCGAACCCCTGCGTGCAAACTATTAGATTTGAGCTACATATTTGCTCAAGTCTAAAGCTTTCCTATGAACCAGCTATCGTGAAGCAATGAAGTGAAAAATATTCTTCATAGATATTCCTACGTTTAATAATTTTTTAAACATTCCTTACTTTCCCGCTAATTAATTCAGCGTTGAGCTCTCCACTGCAAGAAGTAATATCCAATCGAACGATAAACATTTCGAGTGCAGCTACTTAATTGGTACTATAGATGCGATTGTCGCAGATCTAATCGAGGGCACAATCGACCGAACTTAGCGGTGATTGCGGATCAATGTCTCTGAACGCGATGTCGCGAGAGTAGAGCAAGACGACGACCACGACGATGACGATGACGACGGACACTGACAAGCGTTGACCCCACTGCGGAGGAGAGATGCAGCTGGCACTGGCGTAGATCGCACGAGGTCAAGATCTCCTGGACTAATGCCACAAGCGAGGCTATCCTTTTTTTCTCTCGCTCCTCTCTTTGTTTTGTAAATGAATTTTCAAAGTAGCGGCGCTCGCAAAGTGCTGCTTTTTAATTGTTTTCAATAGACGCTGTGCTGCACCCTAATTCGTTTTCGTTGATCTCAAAATGGTCTCATTTTTCGATTTAACAGATGTTTTTTTGGAAATTCAGTAATAACCAATTATTAATGTATTTTTTCATTCATATTATTATGTAAGTGTTATTAATCGACGAATATGAAGTATAAAAAAAAAAATACTCTGAACGCAACGGTAACGTAGCCGAAGTAGCTTTTGGCTGTACACAAATTTTAAATATAATAAGCTTTTAACACACTTTGTAAAAGGATGTTTTCGCACCTCTTGCGTCAGTTTAATAAAAACGAATGTGTACAACGCGAGAAAGAAACTAAAAATTTCGCAGATGTGTATTTTTACATCGCCATATCGGCGCAAATATTCCTTCATTTAAAAGCCATGTTCATTAAGATTAAGGTGCATTCCAAATTTCCCCGTCAATAAAAGCAAAACTTCTCGCGTACACTCTTTCTCTTCAATGCCGAACAAAAATACCTCCGAGAATTCTTTTATAGGTGGCGCGACACGTTCCACCAACGATCTCAATAAACGAGCCTGCGTCACGCGCTCCTAAACCTTATCCCTTTTAATTACCGATTTTCTCTCTCTCTCTCTCTCTCTCTCTCTCTCTCTCTCTCTCTCAGTATCGCAATACTTATACCAATCTCACGAGTTCGGCAGCATATACAAAGTTTACGAAGAGAGAGAAACATAAGCTGCAGGAATTCCGGGTAGATCGCACGCGTCAAATCTCGGTGCGCAACTGTAACTTTGCCGATCTTATAGCGAGGTGTTATGTTACATCGAGAGGCACGCGTTACGTTTTCATTTGGCATTTAAAGAAAGCTTTTTATGCCCCTGACGAGACCCCCACGAAATGAAGGGACTTGAGCGCTGGATGAGTCACGGAGAACGAGAGAAAGCGATGGTGCGCGACATGCGTATATGGTTCTTAATTCGGAGGCTTCGAGGAATCGCGGCTCAGCGTTTATATAGCGAGGCAATGAATAATCGACCTGCAGGTGTGTCGTGTGTCCGCCTCTCGGGTGTCCACCCAATCAATGGGCCAGAGAAACACGATTAAATTTGACGTCTACATTTGTCTCGTGGCACACGATCCGCGCATTTTTACAATTTTCACTACCAAAATGTTACAACTTCTCCACTAATTGAATCAGTGGACTCTTAGTAGTTATAGCATTGAAAGTGTGAATATATTCACTTATTATATTTTCCAGTGAATTTCAATAATTTTCACAGATTCGAAAATCGAGAGCACGTTAATAAAAAAGAAACTTTATAAATAATGAGAAACGTATGAAAAGAGAATTTTGACGCAATGAAAAATGTTACTATACGTCTCTCTACAAAAGAGTTAGATCATTAGCATCGTGTTACAGTGTGATCCATGTCAGCGGATCGGTTCATTTACCCTATAGGCTAAATAGGTCGGGGATTCGCGTCTAAAAATATCACACACACAACTGCTTTATCACTGGAGTTATGTAAGCCAGCTCGAACAATAAGCATATTTCCAATTCTGCACTATCATTCCTTCGATCTCCCTCTTATGGAAGAATGTACAACAATAAGTCATTTTTCCCCGGACTGAGTATTAACCTCGATCGCATAGCATTATACACTCGACCTTTTTACAAGCAAACAAAATTTAATACGGCCATGTCGTGATGAAAATGTTATATATAGAAAAGTAGCGCATATCTTGTAAAATTAATACTCGTATTGGTAGAAAAAATAAATTTTCCAAATTGATTGTTAGAATTAACCATCGTCTAATCCAAGTAGAAAATGTCCGACCACATTCGGACATACACTTACATCTTTTCGCTGAATGCTTCGTTATCATGCCGTTATAGTAACATCGATACCGTGGCTATTGTTATTGAAAAAAGGGGGCTCATCGAACTTTCGCCTATACATCATGAATGAGAAAGAAAGACACTCAGCTCGGCTCTTCCCCATGATTAATGAAACAGAGAAGAGAGAGACGCGGTTCCGCGGCGACCCGTTGAAAGTAGTATTATACGTTTTCAGTTTCGCGCATTGATTTACACGCGTATAGTTTTCTCTCGCTCCCTCGTACAGACATACCGGGTACTTTTTTTAGGTCAATGTGCTCCGCGCCGCCAAAAGTAAAGAGGATTCCACCGGATAGCTGTTGCTACACATACCGCATCTCCCACCGCGGAGAGCGAACTAATTTCCTACTCGGTAATATACGGATTCGATTTTCGACGAGTAATCGTTTTTGTTTACTCGCAGCGCACATCACGCACACTCGGCGCGTTTGCTTGTAAAAATCCGGGAGACCGAGACTTTTCGGGATTTATGGGCCGCGAATATGTATACGAGAATGCACGGATCTTGGGCGGATTTGTAGGACAAACTTGCGCACGATGTGTCGTTGTAGTTTGAAGGCACGGCGGCCGAGATGAGGAATGACTGGCGCTATACTATTTCGTTGAATTTGCGGGATGGCATTTTTGCGGAAGTTTTGGATTTTGTTGCGAATGATGATGCCCGTGTGGTGCACACTTTCCCAACAACTGGGGTGCGGAGAGCACATTTATGGCCAAAGTCGCGCGTGCATTCGTATTTCCTGGTATATCGATCACATAATTTTTTATAACTTTTGAAAACTGGGCGTTTCAGGCGCGCTAAGCAATTTACGAAATGTATGCCTTTACGCGGGCTTGTGTCTGTACCCGAGATGTCAACATTGGTTTATATACTCGGTTTTTCGATTATCGGCATGGCCTCCCTACGATATCTCGTTTGAAACTTTGTACACTCTATATAAAAATAATCCCCGTCGAAAAATGAAAAAAAAAAAAAAATAATAAGCCACTTGGAGCATGCAGTATCGCATCTTATCTTGTGTACCGGCACCAATCAAGTACACTGCCCACAGTATCGTAAAGCGCTAAAAGTACGGAAAGAATAATCGGTGCGCCCTTCAAGTATACTCGTGTGCTGCTCCTCGAGTGACGCCGCGTGTCTGAAGTGTGCAGGGGGGTTAAAGATCGATTTGGCCGGGGCGCAGGTAAAGCACGTAATAGGATACGCGGAACATAAAGGAAAACCTCGTTCGCTACGAGCTTTTGCGGGCGTATCGTGGATTAATCGCTCGACGATGACGGTATAATACTGTCCGCGACGCCGATGACGATGGCGACAAGTGTGCGAGTGTTCCATTCATCGAGGACGGCTTATCTGCTTATTGCGATGTGCGCTTATGCAACGAGCTTGAAAAGTATGCGGCCTACTGCATTTTTCTCCTTCAGTTTTACTAGTATAATGGGATTGTTTGTTTTGCGGAAAATAATTTACTTGCAGGGGATTTTTCGTTCTTTACGCTGATTGTACGTTTGTGTGCATCGTGCACCTTTTTCATTTTACCTCTTCATTAGCGAGTTTTGTTTCGAGAAATATTTCAAGACTCATTTTACGCAAGCCTGTTATTTACCAATTGCTTATACTTGCTGCTGCTCTTTCGGAAAAATGTCTAATGAGTTACGTAAAATAACAAACAAGATTATACAAATTATTTTAAATTGAAAAAAGCAATTCGAAGAAAAACATATAGGTATACACGAATTTTTAAGATACTCGATTATCGTGTTGTGTTTTCTTTATCCTTTTCATTGGATGACTAATAGGTGGTGAATAAAAGGTTTTCATATACAATGAAACTGCAGCCGAGGAATTTCTTCGTTAATTACGGTGTTCCTTATCTACAGTTTAGTAACATCAGTCTTATCTTCGATGAAAATTCTTGGCGATACCGGGAACGGAAATATTCATATTTATTGCAACTCGTCAATCCTTTATTTGTGTTTGGTCATCGTTTTATAAAGTTGCATTCAGCACTAAAAAATAACATTCTTTTCGTGTGAATATGCTTTTGCGCAATCGCAACGGCAAGACGCTTTAACTTTACTTTGTCTTTTTTACAAATTCAGATCTTTGTCGAAAGTACAGCAACGAGGAAAATGTAAAAAAAGAACTGATATAAATTCCGTCGAAAGTATGCGTCAAAAAAAGTGTACGAAATTCTTATTAGAATATTTTCCATAATGCTCTCAATATTTTTAACACACGAAATTCCATCATTGATTAGCGATCAAACGGCTAATTAAATAAAGTCAGTCGCATCAGCGGCGCGTCGACGATTCAAAACACGCTATATGTATACGCGAACCTCTCGCTATGCGTATATATATATATTCCGTTGAAAACGCGTGGGTGTCAGAAAGAAGTCCATGAGAGAGAGGGAGAGGTGCGAGATATGCGTGAGAGCGTGAAAGCGGAGAAGCGCGAATGAACTCGACCGATTGGATTTTCCGGGAACTCGTACACACTTTGCTTATGATATCGACGATCCCATAATTACGAACATATTTTAGTATTACGTTCATTATTTATACGAATCGGCCATAAACTGAGGATTTCGTATACAATTAGTAATATTCAATTGACTGTAACTGACGAGTAAACTTTCGTATTCTCCACGAGTTAATACAACGATTTATCTCTGTACTCGGCCTACGTGAAAGTTGCCGCACGGCAATAGAGCTACGTTGTCCTACGTTACTGCAGCCACGGAAAAAGCTTCAGCTCGTCGGTAAAGTCCACTCGCGTGCACCGGCAGCGTCGCGGAAAAAAAGTAGATCGAAGAAGCGCATCGCGAGCACACACGACGATTCCCTCCCCTTTTCCAACTCTTTACCGCCTCCCACAAACAGTCAGACACAGACGCACACATGCGCGCGTCGAGTACAGAGGGAAACCCCCCGGGGCGTGACTCCCACGGCAAGCCGGAGCCGAAATTTAATTTGCAATTTCGGTAGTGCGGCGGCCCCGGCAGCGTAAGATATCGTGCCCCCTCTATATGTACAGCGCGGCTGCAGTGCGCACATCGCGAAACGAGTTTCGCGCGACAGCCATAATGACCTCTAGATCGTTTCTCTCCTCCTCCTCCTCGCTCGTCTTCTTCTTCTTCTTCTTCTTCTTCTTCTTCTTCTTCTTCTTATGAATCTACCCTTTAGCAGAGAGAGAGAGAGAGAGAGAGAGAGACGGCGGCCACGCGAGTGATCCCACGCACGCGCGCCCGAGTCTTCTCTTTTTATCCTATACTGCGGCTGCACACGCGGAGAGATGTGTGCTGTATCGCGCGGTAGTGAAAGCTTGACACTCGTAATGCGCGTATAATTTCAGTGGGACCCGAGTTGAAAGCTGCATGCGCCTGGGCACGCATCATCCCGAGGTCTTGAATATTCATTTGGAAATAATGAGCTCGAAACGTTGAGCGTGCAGCGCACGAATTTACCGCGGCTTTTCGCACGGCTCGTGAAATGTATATTATATACACGAATATTCCGAGTAATTAGTAACATTATCGGCTGAAGCGGCGCCTCGAAATTATTAACGCGACGCGCATCCGCTCTGACACGGGATTTGCCGCTTTGAAGGGTCAGCTCCCCGTGAATAAGCTTTTGAATCAGTCCGCTGGCGCGCGCCTCGTTCCTCTTCTCGCTCTCTTTCTCACTCTCGTCCTTTCTCCACCTCTCGCAATTTTTCGCCCCTTTTGTTGAAGGCGCTCGCGCTCGCTCTCGGCCCTTGTCTTCGCTTTCCAGCGGCTTTCGAATTAAATCTCACGCACGCGCGCCGACGAGAAGAGAGGAAGAGAGAAGCTGTCAGACAGTGTGTGTGTGAGAGAGAGAGAGCGACTGGGCCATGTCTAAAAAAGCGACGAGAGGGACTCGTGTATGCCGGAGCTCTGCTATTGTTGCAGGCCAAGTTGAGCTGGCGATCGGTAAATTAATTCGGTCCTCGCGGTTCCGCTTGATTGAAAAATGAACGCTCCAGCACCGAGCGGCGCTTTGTCTGTCTGCATTATATATAGAGGCTCCCTCTGTCTCTCTCCTTCGTGCATATATAACGTGCGCGCACCCGACATCAGCTGCAGCCTTTCAGAAAAGTTAATAGATTCTAAAGGGGGAGGTAATTGAAATTTCGTGGCGTTTAGCAGGTTTTTTTCGACACGCGTCGTTAGCCTAGAGGGGCAGAGCGAACTGCTTAGGTTCGGGGAGATGTTTATTTATGCGCGCAGTGTGTTTGGGCGGCAGCTTATTTGTTTGGATTGCTCTTTTCGCGACTACAGTGAGCAATTGCGTGAATCGATACGTCAAACTGCGTTGACTATACACCTCGAGAGTAAGAAGATTTGAAATGTTTCTTTTTTTTTTAGCTATTGTTGTTCTTTCAATAATCGTACACTTTTTACGCGTCATTTAAAATATAACATTCAACTAGAACTCGATATATTTACTTTTAAGCAAAGTATTTCTTAGCTTAAGGCTGCCTAAATTAAGGCTTACAACGAGCCAACTAACTTAACGTATACGACAAATTTCAAGCGTTGCACAAGCCGAAAATTCGCATACCTCAGCGAAACTTGTAAAATATCCCCGAAGTAACCCGGCACAGAAAAAAAGAGGTTCGCGCAAAGACTTTTCGCGCATAAAAGAAATGTTTACACCGAGCAAATCGTAAAAAGGCCAATTATCGGGGAGGGTCCGATTGGGGCGCCTCGCGGGTGTGTGAGAAAAATCGGGCAGGCTAAAAATATATATCTATACACCGAGCGCGTGAGCCGTGTTATACCGTGCAGTCGATTATCTCGCGCTTATATATACGAATATAAAAGAAATGCTCGGGCTCGACTCATTATGTTGTCTTGAATTTCGAGAGGTCCAGAATATGACTTTGCGCATCGTGTTGGTGCAGCAACGCGCGCACACACACACACACACGCCTGCAGTGAAATTGGAGGTTTTCGCACTTCGATTGTCGTATTATTGCGGATTTATACCTCGGCGCGAGCGGCGCGCGTCTCGCGTTACCGCAGCCTCCAATGATGTTACCCCCTTTTCGTTCCCTCTTTCTTTCCTTTTTTTTTTATCTCGGTGAAAATCTCACGCGGCAGCGGCGTCGGCGGCGTTGCTGAGCCAATAATGATTATCATTAAGATAACGAGGATGGTTTTATGATGAGTTTCGGCTGTAATTGCCGTCTTAACATACATGATGTATTATGAGGGGCTTAAATCGCCAATGGTTTTGTGTTTTTTTTTCCTTTTGCTCCGTGGCATTGCGTTCTGCGTTTGTGCGAAAAAATTCGAGTTTGGGTAATGAATGGGATGGGCCCCTTGACGATTTGCATGCGCGATCGTAACGGAATATATCTGACGAGTAACGTTTATTTTGCTTAATGAGTTTATTTTAGTCCCGACGTGAAACTTCATTCTTAATTGAGATTTAAATTTTTTTCATTGCACAAATCGCTGAGTGTACGGAGAAAATTTATAAATTATATAGTTAAAGAATTAAAAAGAATGTGCCTGACATAAAATAAATGAAGTTATTATAAAAAACTTTTCGATCAGATCAAGATCAACTGGTGAAAGTTCTCTGAATCAATATGATCTTTGTCTCGAAGGGAAAGCTCGCACTATTTAACGACTAACAGATTCGCGTGCCCGCAACATACAAGGGAATAAACACGACGGGGGTACATATACGGGGACTCTCGCTTTCTTCCTATACATACATATATGTATATACGCGAAGAGAGAGAAGGAAGTTGGATGCGCGTATAATAACGCACGCGAAGGACGTCGTCGTCGTCGTCGTCGTCGTCGTGTGGGCATTTCGACGAAGGAGCGTGCGACCAGTTTTTTGGGGGCCGCCTGCAGGCGACTATCTGTACATTCCGATCGACGCGATCCGGAGAGAGAATACGGACCGGCGACAAATGCGCCAAACGACTTGCGATGTAAACGCGTTTCGCCCCTCCCCCCCCCCCTGTTTTCTTGCCTTGCGTTCTCTTTCGTTCTCTCTTGTTTGTTTTTTGTTTAACGTTATACTGCACACCTCGGAGTCTTGCTCTTGCGTAATTAACTTTGGTATACGTAAAGCGGCGGAGCGGTTGGCGGTTGGAATAAGGAAAGCTCGTTCGATCGGTTACTCTCGATGTTCCATGTATCGAGACGCAACGTTCAACATTCCTGTACTATAGTTATAGAGCAAGAAATTCTCCACGATAGCAAAGATTTGCTATACATTTCAAACGCAAAGCGATAAACAAAAGGATCCCTGTATCGATTCTTATCAAAGCTACCGTTCAGCTACCGCATATCCTACCGGATCCTCCCTACACCAAATACCACATACACTTCCCGCTACAGTCGTCGCACACCATAAGATGTCGTCCGATCCGAAATTCCAGCGTCTCAAGTTCCCGCGCTCGCAACAAACAATCGAATTTCTCGAATGTATACATGTATATATATATGTATATCGAGCTGGAGCACCGCGCGCGCCCACACAGCCTCGTCCCATAGGGAGTTACACATTCGGCATCGTCTTCGTTGGCGGTGCGCCGGGCCGCGAGCCTAACAGCGCCGAGAGTGGAAGAAGAGATACGGACCGCACGATCCCCGGAATAGAAGCCCCCCCGAAATTTATGGAGCTGTCCCCGTGCAGAGAGAGTGAGAGAGAGAGAGAGAGAGAGACACACAAGCGGCGATAAAGACGTTCGACGACGTTGTGCTGCAGTGCACGAAGAAGAAGATGGTGGGAGAGAGACAGAGAAGAAGAAAGGGTCCGCGGCGATCGAATTGCTCGATGCTAATTTTTGTCGTTGTCGCTGCTCGCCGATCGCTGGCTCACCCTCTTCTGTATTCTGCAGTTCGGGCCTAATATGAATTAGGATCCCTACGAGCGCACTTTCCTCGTGGACTTTATGCGCCGATTCGAGCTCTGACCGCTAACGCAACCGTTAATCTGTCACTGGATTCAATTTTAGATATTGACAATATCGTCATGCTAAATATAGATTGTTCTATTTCTGCCTAGCAAAGATGCATATACTCTTTTCGAAGAATAATTCCATCAGTTTTCATCATCGCTCAAAAGAAAAAAAAACAAAAAAAAACAGGGACTACATTCCCTTGTATCGTTTTATAATTCCCAAAATAATCTGCTGCAGAAGACAATGACAGAGGGGAATCCGATTGCGAATCTATAACTCTGGATAGCGATATCCAGATTGGATCGATGTCGGAGCAATGAAATTCGCCGCGGCCACCGAAGAAATCGATCACCGTTACCTAATTCCTAATAGTCATTCTATAGCCATGCACTCTCAACAACGATATCAACGGCTCACGACCTCACCACGTGTTTGAGTGTGTGTGCGTATAGAAGAGAATACGTAGACCTACCGGTGAAAGGTCGCGACGTTGATGCATGCGTCGACACACGTGTCTCTATGTCTGTCTGTCTGTCTGTCTATGCATGTGTGTGCGCGAGGCTTTTTTCATTTTTATTTTTGTTCAAAAGGAGCCTCGAATTGATTTATGTTACGACGCTGACGCTGAGGATGCGTTTAACTCTTGTTGTCATTGATTGAACGCTAATGGAGTGTGGGACTACCCGCGTTCGGACGTCGCTTTTGGGAATACCCATCTGCAGTGCAGCTTTATGCGAAGAATTGGAAAACTTTCAGCCTGTGCAGAATCTTTCATTCTGTGCTTTCTCTGAAATTTGCTATTATTCTGCACTCCGCGAGGAAGCTGTAGCTAGAATAAATACCAATCAATGGATTCTATGAATTTTCGAAAATTCAAAATTGACATCTTTCAACGGTTATCCGAGAGTAGCGCACCAACGTAAACCAATCAACGTCTACAGACTGATAATCGAGCTTTAGCGCGAACTTAATAATTTTGATTTAATTCGGGGTAATAGCTCCGAAGCATTTATCTCCCATCCAATTGGGGTCACTCTCGAACCATCTCGTCTATTCCGGCGCGAGCTTTTCTCTCTCTCTCTCTCACTCGCCTATTATATAGCTCGAGCTCGAAGCTCTGCATCAGCGGCTGACTCTCTAAAACTCCGGCGTGATGTCGGCGCGGGCGGGTCGCATTCAAAAACTATATAGACTGCAATCAGAGCTGCGCTCACCCGATTTAGAAGCGTCGCTATAAAGGTGAAATACAACTGGTATAGGGAGATTCATGAAGTTCGCGCGCGCGCGGCCGGGTCCCTCCCTCTTTTCTATGATGTTTTTTTAGAGGCGCCATCCGACTACTCGGGAGTCGCTCGAAATAAAACCTGTGACCCATTTTATAATGCTTCTTCCACACACAGAGGCACACAGAGACATACAGAGACACACAGAGACTCGGGTCAACATAATTTCTCTTTTCTAGTTTCCTTATATATTTTCGGCTGTAAACATCGCGGGTTTAATTTATCGTTTATACTTATTAGGTGCCGCGCCATTCTTTCGTTTCACTTTTCTCCTCTTTTATTTTCGTTCCGTCATCGTCGTGTTATATGCGCATGGTATACGTTTATTGCCTCGACGATTAATCATATATACCGCGCGAATTCCACGCGTGTATATGTATACAAGCCCGAATGCAAAGTTCCTTTTCTTGCGTGCGTTACGAAATCATGGTACCTGCATAATGCTCAAAAATCTCAAATATTTATCTGACAGGCTATTCGGCCGATGCTTTACTGCTCCCTCACTGCTTTAAATAAACTCGTTGTATGCAGGCGACTCTTGTCCAAAAATATTGTTTATCTCTCTATTACGTGTAAATCCATATACCATTTTCACTCGGTTGAATCGATAACAACACTCAACTAATATCTGAATACAGCTGGACAACATTCGTGTCCATCAGCGCAAACCGCAAATCATCACGGCATAGGTGAATAAGAGAATCAGCGAAACTTCAGCAGTCGGAGAGAAAATTGTATACACGCACGAGATTCCATATACGTTTTATTATTATACATTCAGAAAATTCGTACGCGCAGCGCAGGAGATACACGATGACATTATGAAGGAGCCTCCGCGACTCTTAACCCATTAGCGGGAAACGGTAATAAAGTGTGCGCCGTGTTTTCGTCGTATACGCAGCTTATTACTACGGGTGGCGATCGGCTCTGTATGATTATATATATATACGCTAAAACGAAATGCCACACGCTCTATGGAGAAATGGAGAGGTTGAGCAATGTAATAATAAAAGAAAAATAAAGGATATTAACTAAGATGGCTGGGGATGCATGCTTTCGGGAAGCGAATCTAAGCGATAATAAAGTCCGGTAAAGAGGGAAATTTTTATTACCTCTTAGGATTTGTCGAAAGAGCGGACAAGGTACTTGCACAGCGTGAAAATTGTCGGTTGTTCATACATGTTAATAATTTCGTCCCTTTATTCCCATACGATCTTTTCAGAGCGAATGTGTCTGTGACCCTCTCGTTTTCGTTTTACTCGCGGGATGAGCATCGGCAACAGGGGACATAAAGGGAGTATACGCCTAATTCCATTACCTGGCCAGCAGCAGCAGCAGCAACAGCAGCAGCAGCAATAAAGGATGCCTTACTGTTATTATCATCGTGCTGGGGAGGCGGCGGTGGTGGTGGGCAAGAAAGAACTAATAAGTATATATCCCGAGATGGAATGCGTAACGAATCGCCTCCGAACGATCATATTATTCCATCCAATCTTATCGCTCGCTCCGCAACGGAATATCGTACTTTTTATTTATTGCCAATAAACTAATTAAAATTTCATTCGCGGGAGAATTTGTTCACGAGAGATTCGAGAATATATATGCATATAAGCGTCCTCTCTCCCTTTGTGCAGGTCGACGCAATCTGTTTTTAAAGGCAAACAAGGCCGTACCACACCGATTGATAACGTTGCCAACAAATTTCTCTCCCTTTCTTTAGCTTCATGTGCTTATCGCCGACTGGTATCTCGCCGTCTCTCTCTCTCTCTCTCTTTCTCTCGAGGGCAGAGCGCGACCGATCCTTTCAATAAATTCAATTTGTCGCCGGGCGCCGGGAACCTCGGGCAGCTGTGTGCTCGCGAGAGCTGCTTTTTTTTTTCAAAAAATAGACACTGCGCCCGGTGTATATATATATACAATTTTTATATACAGATATAAGGTGGCGGGGTGAGGGGGTGGATGCATGCTTTGGTTGCGGGACTGGAGCGTGACGTCGCGAACGAGCCTCGTAACTCAGCTGCGCTCCGCGGACCCCCGGGATCTACATCGAAATCCCTTCCTATTACCCTTTTATTTCTGCCTACATATGCATCTCTCTCTCTCTCTCTCTCTCTCTCTCTCTTCGTTTGAATTCGCTGTCTTCGTTTTGCGCTAAAACTGCTTCTTGGAATTTAATTTCGGCCGCGATTGATTTTCTTTCTCGGTGCGCGGGAAAATCGTCCGTCGCGAGGTCCGTTGTCCCTCACCCGAGCGCCGCTCATGAATAATGTACGATGTATGACCATCGCTGCGAGAGAGGCCAATTGTGAAAATTGAAATGGAAATACGCACTCGCGTCGAGTGGTTTCCCGCGTGTACTTTACAAATCTTTGTGTATAACACGAGTAGAAAAAGTGTCTAATTACCGCTCGCGAGTCAAATAAATCAAGTGACCATCCTTACAGGGCAATACGTTTTTTCGCACATATATACACACATATATATATATATATACAAATTTGATAAACTCGAGGTAGAAGAGGTCCCCTGTGCTCTTTTTCGTATTGATTATTTCGCGAGTTCGTTTGGCTACAGGGACACACGGAAACACACGCATACACACATACGATACCGGTTCCCGTTCCGAAGATCTTATCGGGCGAACCCTCTCGAGCAGGGCGAGCACACGCATCGAGCCGCGCGTCTTCCTCTGCCGATACACATATATATCCTCAAAAGCAGATACGGACCGATCTCAATGTCCTTCAACCTGAATGTATAAGGAGTACAAGGTGTATTGTCCTTCGTACAAGCTTATAAGCTATGGCTCATCACCGATATCTTTTTCGTGTTAAAGATTTTTTGCCGCTAATTAATCTACGATTCGATCGTTCATCTGCACTAATTATAAATACACTAAATTATTATAATTATTCCTACAGGTAGAATTTATGTTAGCTTATCAGAAGTTAATTGCGCGCCGTTTAATATTTAGTTATCCAAGTATATATGCATAACAGCGCCACGCTAGATAAGCCATTTTTATCTCGAGATTTATTTACAACATTCATAAGTTTTTAAGATCGAAACACTTGCAGATAAAATTTTGACAAAAAAAATCATCTTATCTGATTTAAGCGTAATATATAGTGCAGAACTGTCGGGTAATTATGCGGAGTTTATTATTTCGATCGATATAAATATCGCCGCTATGGAACGACTCAACTTTATGAAACGCAAGTATCGAAACTCGAGCAGATTTTATCGGTTAACGCGCGCACACACACACGCGTGTGTAGGCAGCGCCGCGAATATGTGTATAAGTAAAGCGACAAAAAAAAAGGAGAGACGCGGTAATGTTAATGGCTGCAATAACGTATAGTCGGGGACATTAGCTGCGAAAAGGAGTCAAGAAGTATAAGGAAAGCCGATAATGTAGGTAAAAAGGGAATGAGAACGTAGCTAGTTGAATGATAAAACCAAATTTTTATCCATGTATAGATTACGCGTATATTATAATTGGAATTTCTCCAACAAGAGGATTAATAAAATAACTCGAACGATGCTTTCTTTTTCATCCGCTGAATTAAGACATTAAATTATCATTTCACTGGTTTGCTGAAATTAAGAATAAAAATGTGATGCAAAGGAAACTGTGCAAAAGTCGTGATTGATAATGCAATTTATAGTATGCGTACTGCTCACAAGCGATCGGTGCGATTCAACACCTGTTCGCTATCCCACGATTCAATTACCTCGCGGGTTAATAAAACGATGCTCTCCAACGAGACCAATCAAGAACCATTTTACATGACCATCGCGAGAAATTTACAATCAGCTATTCGCCTCATCGATTCGCGTTTACCTCGCACCTACTATTTTTCATCGTCTCTCTCTCTCTCTCTCTCATATACACAAAACTCTCTCGGCGTCGCATAAAGCAAGACAGTCATCGAACGACGCGAGCTCTGCTCGAGTTAACAAGGCGTATACAATGCGAATGGGAGTCGATAATTATAGCGGCGGCGAGAGCGAAGTGCGTTAGCGCCATCGCACGAGGACAAATACGTCGCGCGTCCGAGCGCAATATCAGCCCGTGTACGCGTATTATAGCTGTCTGTGCTGTATGTATCTGTCGTCGAGCGATAAGATCTCTCTCGATGTATCTCTCGTCGCGCGAGTGTAACGCCGAGTTGATTCGATTTCAATTGCTCCGCAATTGTTTATTTTTTTATTTGTTCTTTTTGATCGACGAACAAATTTATAAATTATATTGTACCTCGAAAATGAAAGGTTATTATATAGCAGGATGAATAAGCAAAGGGAGGAGTCGCAAGAAGGGACATTAATAAAATTTAGCCGTTCTAGCAAATGGCCCCGAAAAGACAAGCGACCAAATATCCGAGGCTGCACGATCGAAGCTCGCATCACTATACGCAACAGCGGTAGCAGCAGCGGCGGCGCATAATAATTCCAAATGACAAAGCCATAAATCCTACGCTCTACCTCCCTCTAAATCACATTGCACAACTCAATTGTCGTTCTCTCTACAGGACTACCCGAAGCTCGATCCGCATACACACTCACACGCACACACACACACACACACACACACGCACACGCGTCTATATACCTACAGCAGCACACACGAGCGTATATAAAAAGCCACCGTAAATCGCGTCGGTCGCATCTCCGCCGGTGGTAAGAGCTCTGCGCGCGCTCGCCTAGAGAGAGAGTAAATAGTACACGCCAATAAAATCGAATTGAGACGCCGTGGAGCTGCGCGAGCCGTTATTTACGAGGAGCCCCGCCAGCGCAGCAGCACAGGGAGAAAAGAGCTGCTGCTGTCGCTGCTGCCGTTGCGTATTGTAGTGTGCCTGCATATACGTGTGTAGGTGCGCGTAGGTGCAGCATGCAATGTTTGCTTTGGAGTTTAATCGGTAGGGGCGTTCGGAATGGAGCGTTGTTTTATTAACTGTAAGAGACTATGTGGCGCGCGGCTGAGCGAGCGAGCTTCTTTACGAGACCTGCCCTGCACTATATGCGTTATTGCGAAAGAATCGGACGGGATTAATTTTAATTGAGCCCTCGACGACTATAGGAACACATGCCAGAGTAAATATTACCTCGAGAATTAACGATCGTTGTACGTTACTTTGTGACGCAATCGAAACAGTATATTAAAAGACGTGGAATTCCAAAATGATTTCCCGTATACTTGAAATAAAAAAACTTATTCCATTCCGTATATCCAGTCGCATGCGTTACATAAGCCAACGGTCAAGTGCAAGAGACGTTCAGGTGAGCCCTTACGTGTGGCAGGAAACGAGTAGGTATATAAGGGCAGCAGCTCGACAACGTAGGAAACGATCTCGCGTCTGACAGTGAGAAGGAATAGAGTCGCTCATCGGCGCTCGACTGATTTACGAGGAGATCGCCCATGTGCGCGCTTGCGAAAAAAGAAATGAGTAGGAAACGTCGCGTTCATATGTATATATAGAGACGAGCGTCTACGTCCCGTTGTGGATACAACATATAGGTATAAGACCGAGATCGTAAAGCCACGAGTGGCCACGGACCTTTCTTTCGAGTCTCGAGCTGTAAATGCCGATCTTTCTTTTCGCTTCGCTCTCGATAGGTAGATATGTGCACGAAACAATGCCCAACGATAAAATTGCGGATTCGTCGATTTTTTAAAGATGCGATGCGTGTGGATATGTTGTTATTCTTTTTGGTGCCAGGTCGCGAAAGGGGTGCTAGAGTGTCTCTGTGGGTGTTCCGTAACTTGTTCGACGAGGAATTTATGCGTTTGAACGCGGATTGCTTTGCTTTGGTACGTCACCATCGCTATACATAGTACAAGAGGGCTATTGTTGAATCGTTCGAAATTAGCGCAGTTTTAATGCGCTCGTTGTTTTAGGACTAACTTAATAATTAGTCGAAGGCGTATAATTTTTTTTTTTAAAAAGTCTTAAAAGGAGAATCCTTTTTATGCATAATTTTAATCTTCGAAATGGTTTTTGCAATAAAAGACGCAAAAACATTCTTATGACGCAAAAATTGTGCATAAATTTGATTTCAAAAGAACCTTTTTATTGTAGAAGCAATTTCAAAGGACTTTAATTTTGAGATCTTATTCGAGATTATATGCTTTTGAACTGCAAAGCAACCGTTATTTTTATTGTGCATTTTGCGAAATCCTTTAAATACATAAATATCACAATAAATAAAATGTCCAAAGATGAGACACAAAAATATGGCACTCGTAAAACGCGGATTTCTGCTTTTCGAAATAGTTTTTAATGGGCAATAAACACCTTTTAAACATCAATTCGGTCCTCCATAAAATATTATTTTTGTTTTTCTCAAAACTAAAAATGAATTTCAACAAAATAACCTCAAAAGAACTTAATATATTACAGTCGATAAATATTAATTTGAGTCACATCACATCTCCGAGCTGGGGGACCAAAAAAAAAGAGGATCGAGAAAAGGAGCGAGTGACGGGAGTTAAGGACGAAGCAGCAGATTCTCGGAATTCTCGAGAGTGTACATTTCACGCCGATCAACGTAATCGAGCTCGATATTTTATGATCATGAGCTTGGACATTGCGAGGTATTAAAAGGAGAAATTAAGTGCCCGATATACACTCGCCTCTATACACGAAAATCAAACGCGGATTATAAACCAATTGCGCCGGTCTGCGGCCTGCGTGTATTTATCTTCCCACCTTCTTAATCCCCGTCTTATATCTTACAAAAGCGATTCGAAAATACGTTTCATAATGCCAAGCGTATCGCGCATTAAATTCGCAAAATAAATGTAATACATTCAAATCGTTCGTGAAATATACGTCCTTAGAAAACATTCCGCAAAAATAGGAATAGCCTCAAACGAGTTGCAGAGCTACGATCAAACGCTGAAACAATATAACAGGAAAAAGGGGTCCATGTAGTCGGACATGTAATACCGTTCCGGATCCATAACTTATTTACGCTCGTCGCGGAAAAATACGGTCACCGAAATAAAAATGTATAAACGACTTTCTTTTTTCGCCACGGTACCGTCCCTCGACCCTTTTTCCATCGCTCCTAATACACATTCGGAAAAATAAGACAATTCGCGAGAGGGAACGATTTATGGAGGTTTTAATAACACTTGGCGGCTTTTCAAATAGAACGACGCGATCGCCCCTCTCTACTCTACTCTACTCCCTCTGCTCCTTTTTTCCCCAGTCCTCATCCCCCTCCTCCTTCTCCTCCTCGGCGCGCATCCGAAAGTTCGACGAAGATCTTCTTATGCTCGGTGCAGTTGCAGGGCCGCGTAAAAAGCCGTCGAAATGACAGTTGCGCGCGAGGGAAAGGCCGCGCGGGAGCGATAAATTGTCCCCTCACCCCCCCTTCGATTTAGACGATAAAATTTGTTTGTCCGCGCTTTAACTTCTCTCTCTCTCTCTCTCGCAGTGAAAAAAGCAGGAGAGAAAGAGAGAGAGAGAGAGAGAGAGCGATATCAATTTTCAATTCGGTCACATAAATCCCCCGGCGGGGCGAGCTTTTCCAAAAGTGACTCCGCGCTACGTGTATGCGTGTCCGCACGCGCGCGCGTGCGCCCAGGGATATAGAAGCGAGCGCCAGAGTTATGATAAAAGTATTGAAAAGTGCGCGCGACTCGCTCGGCTCGCTTTTATGGGAGTAGGACCGTAAAAAGTGTGCCAAAGCGCGAGAGAAGCTCGAGCCGCTGCCGCCGAGCCGAGGACGTCGACGACGACGACGCCGTCGCCCACCGCTACGTTATATGCGTCGGGTGCGCCACATCAGGCGGCAGTTCTCTCCCCCGTCATCGATTGCCCCTCGACGTCTACCCAGCCGTTCTATTTTTAAGTACATCGAGGACCAGAGATGAAGCCTTCTTCCCTAGGGATAACCACGCGAGAGCTCACCTTATATCGATACATCCTAGGGGATATGCGAGAAAAGTGCTGCTGGAAAAATATGATATTGGTGGAAGAATGTCGACACTCATTTGTTTCGTAACCTTTGATATACGGAAAATGGAATATACCCAAAGTTATATACACAAGCAATTAATCATAGGAGACAAAAAGACTTATTTCATAATGTCATCGATAGAATTCTCGGTATACCTACATTTCCATTCGACTCGAATAAATTCAAGAAACACTATTACGACTGACTCGAAAAAGAAAAAAATAACAAAATAAATAAATGTGAGAAACTCGGTTTTCTCTAAAAGAAGAAGAAGGCCAATGACGCTCGTATACGTAGTAATATGTGAAAATGCTCACGTGCGCGCGCGCGAGCCGCAGCGAGAATAAGAGGAAAAAAAGAAGAAGAAGAAGAATATATCTCTGGGATGATGGTCGCGAGCGCTCGCGCACGACAGCGAAAACACGTTCTCTCTCAGGACGCGCGCATTCGTCGCTGTAGACGCGTTCGTTACGACATTCCTGCCGACTCTGTCGATTATTGATATTAATTTGAATATTACACGCTTTGCGCTATTTTTCTATCTTATATATATATAAATACGGGGTAGAGGGAATAGACTCGTATATGTACATAGCCGCCTGTATCATTTATAACATCATTTAACGATCTTCTTCGACACTGAGAAATACAGTTTCGTTTTGGTCGCGGATCAACAATCTTTCATTAGCCAATAGGCGTATGTTTGCTTACGTTATACATACCAATGAATATAAACGCGTCGATCAGCGTGTCGCACGAAAACACCAATTACACACGGTAAACCGATGAACTCGTCAAAGGTGGACGCGCGCGGCGATAACAACAAAACAGGCCAGTCGTGAAATGGAAAGAAGCAATATTGAGCTGTTGAAGAAAAAGTCATATGCGCCAAGCCTTACGTATACGCGTTTCGCAATCCTCGTCGCGCGTTCATTAGTGTATACACTTGCGATATACATTATACACTATACGCACGTATAATATCGGCGCTACGTGACGTTTCATCCTCGATTCTACAAAGCTAGAGAGGGAGAGAGAGAGAGAGACGCCGCTCCCGGAAAATGTGTTTGTAGTTCATTAACAAGTGTAATGCTTGCTCGCGATGTGTTGGAACGCGCGCGCGAGCGGCTCCTTCCATAATCAGCCTCGAAACTGTGAAAAAGTTATGCTAATTCGTATATAGTCGGCCGCGGTGGCTGTGGCCGCTAAGAGCCAAGGAAAACACCATTAATGATGAAAAGTCTTGGTCGTTCGACCGGCCGCTCTTGAGACGACGCGCGTATCGACAAATTACTATATACGCTCGCTCGTTGCGCTTTTTTTTTCTTTTTCTCTTCTTTTTTTGTCGGTCTCTCTTAGCGAGCATACGATAGCCTTAGATCTCGCTGCCGCGACGTTTGTTTCATTCATTGTCCGTCTTCTTTCATTTTTACATCGTCTTGAAACTTGCAGACTTATTTACAGAAATAATGTTCGCGACACGGTTGGCTGTCGTTTGATTAATTGTTCGTCGATAAATTATATCCGAATTCGAATCTATGGAAGCGATTTTTGAAAATTCGATAACCGCATGCGCAGGTATAAAAACTTCTCGACGTACGTCTTCGCAAAAGCAAAGACTTCTAATGTATGCAATCGCCAGCGCTTCGCGCGTCAATTCGAATTTTCCCTAGAGAAGAAAGGCCACCACGAATATCTGCACGTACATCTATCTCGAAACGAAATTCCTCGTTCTTCGCATCTCTATTACGTATAAGACTAGACGGCAATAATTAGCATTTGTTTATAACAGTCGCATAACTCGCAGAGAGCAATACCATCTCATTAGGCAGGGAAAGTCGTCAGTCGGAGCTCCCCGCGAAACCTGTCAGCGTCGCGTCTCCGCGTCCATCCATCCATAACAACAACAACGAAAAAGAAAGAAAAAACGAATCTTCCTGCGATTTTCCGTGGCACTGGTTGCTCGCAATAATCTCCCCGATCTTAGGAGCAGAAGCGGCAGCAGCAGCGGCGGCACACCTCCGACAAGCTGGTTAACTCGGCACCGTACACGTGTCTACACGCGCCTCTTCTATATGTACATACGCATACTCGCACGGGATGGTAATCGGCCTCGAGAGATCGCCACTGCAATGGCTTTTTTCGTTTGTTCGCGGCCTGTCGTCGTTGCTCCACTGTATCTGCGGAGCTCCGCGTGTATAGGCACAGGCCCGAGATTATACAGATGTGCGCGTGTGTGTGTGTGTGTGTGTGTGTCCTGCGTAAAGGAGGTGAGAAAGGAATGCGGGAACACTGCTCATTAGCCATCGACGCTCGACTTCAATCAGATTGTGTGTGTGTCCAAGAGGAGGAGCAGCTGCAGCTCTCGAGCTTGGTGGCTTGGCTGCACAGTCTTGTAAGACCGGTGATATTATTAGACTGCTTTACTCGCGACTCGTTCGTTACACTTTGCCTGTCTCTTGGTAATTTTCGATTATCGATTTATTGTTGTGTATACGTATAAGAGGCGGTGAAAAATGGGATTTGCGCGCGGCTAAAGTTTGATCGAGTGCCGCGTGTCCGCGATTTCGTTACTGTATCATTGTGTGCGTCGATATTCTTTAAAATTATTACTTTCAGCTTATTGAATATTAATTCCATTTCTCATCCATCTTAACGCATCGCATCTTTTATGATATCGCTGGTTTTTTTTCTAATATAATATTTCTCATCTCGATTCGCGGAAGAATGAATTCCTAAGATCGCACGTATAGTAAGGGAATATTGTAAATAAGCTTGAAAAATAAAGTGAATCATTTCGTACGGTTGATCATCTCCTATTATACATAACTGATGTTGCATACATAATCTCTATCATTTTGCTCGCTTTTATAGAATTTACAATTCTTACAATAATGATGAAGGATCTTTTTCGTCTATGCAGTCATCTTTATTAAAAGTCTTGCATAAAATACTAGTATCCTGAGTATTATTTCGAAAAAGAAATCGATGAAAGGATTGCTTAGTGTTCCCTCAATTAATCACACAATAATAATTGAGCCGTAATCAAATGATAAGACAACAACGTTTAAAGTCAGCGGGAAATTCATGATACTTGTACGGTATAGTGATCAGCTCTCCCTACTCTTTACCTCTCGTTCTATCTCCCTGATCAAAACCATATTCTCTATGTCAATTGTTATACTCCAAAAATGCACGACTACGCATTTACAATACAATATTTGTTACACCGTCGCCCTGCAGCTCATAATATTTACGAGTTAAAAGTAGGAAAGGAAGTATTGACCAAATGAAAGAATTACACCTGTACGTCAAAATGTAGATTTGCCCATTCAATCATCCTATATTGTAAGCATTCATGTTTTCCAGAAACTCATCAACACTCAATATGGAGGCTTTACTCGATATTCGATGGCTTCAAATTCGATCCGTAAACTCTAGCAGATCAACACAATACTTAGTAGAAACGACGTTAGCTTCATTTTAAACACCTAGTAGACGTGATACACGTCACGTTTGACATCGCAGATTCAATATTCAAAACAGTATATATACACATTACTCATTCTTTCCAATCAGACTTCAATAATACAAAAATTGAAAGATACACACCAATTCTTTGCTTACGTTTTCATTGTTAATATGGAACTCTCAATAACCAAAAACAATCATTTGTCATTGCTAATAAATTAATTGGCATTAAGTTTCGACGTATAGAGACACGGAGTCAACGACGCGGAGGAGGTTAAGTAGCCGATGATGATCGTCGTCGGTCCGTGCGGCGCTGTACGTTACGTGTCGCTCTCTCTCTCCCTCTCTCTCTCTCTCGCTCTGCGTCATTGAGCAGAGCACCGGCTAATAAATTTGTCGGCGCGCTTCGACACGAAAACAATTTTACGCCGATCCTTTTTCGTTTTACATGAATATATATATGCATCTCTTTTCTGAAAAATCGCGCGCTTATACTTTATGCCTCGGTAAGGTGTCGCTTACGACGGCCCATTACTTATCCCACTTTATTTATATATTTATTCAGCGTATACGTATATGTACATGTTTGCAAGCGCGGCTGGGAAAACAGGCTGAAAAAAAGCATCTCTTTTTCAGGAATGTAACATATTTGAAAACTGATGAATTTATATTCGACGCGATGATGGTATAATGTTACGATCGAATTCAATCCGTCATTCTAATATTAATATAATTATAAGTTAATTATCCTTATTGGTCGTAGCAAGCTGTATCCGTGAAAAAAAAGAAGAAAAAAAAACCCTTCTATCTAAAAAAAGAGGAGAGGCTCTCGATTAGATTAAATTCAATCGGCGCGGACGTGGTGCCACTTCATAAATCCTCGGCGCGCATCTCTCCTGTACACCACATCAGCCATCGACGTGTTGTGCATGCACGAGGCTCAGTGCGAGTATTTCCCGTAAATAAATCGCGCGGCGGTTGGCGTCGGTCGGTAATAGGCGAGCGACGAAATTGACAGATTGCGGCTGGCGTCTCTGACGCCGCCGGATGGACGCGGAGTCGCGCGAGGACGAATGACGAAATAGATGTGCAATAAAGTCCGTTCAGAATATTGTTCATACGAGCTGGAGTTGATATGCGAATGCGAGCTAATTATTCTATGGCATCGATACCAGGATAGGTATAAGTATAATTTTGAGTGCGATAATTTTTGTATATTCCCAACCGTAAACCTGATTTGAAAATTGGTATTTTAACTGTGGTAGATTTAATTTTGGATAAGTGCAGTGAGGTGCTCCATTACAGGATTTACTTGCGATTAGATGTGTGAAGTAAATAGGGTTTCATATAACTTTTCAGGCCGTATTTAAATTACTACTAGCATATTAAGTATAATAACTTGTACATCGCCAATTTGTCTATTTTACCAAATCATGGTGAGCATATACATCCGTCAAAATTATACGCCAAACGCAGGTAGCTCGGTCGAGCATCGGCACGCGTTCCTCATCCCCCCACGCGCTCGCAGGTGCACACGAACAGAGAGAATTATCTCGCGCCCGGCGGCTCTACACTATACCTCTCTCTCTCTCTCTCTCTCTCTCTCTCTCTCTCTCTCCACGTGACCGGCGGTGGCTGCATACCTGTCCCGCACGTCAATAATACGCGTGCGCGCGTAATGCCCGATAATCTCGTGCCTGTTGCATCTACGTTTAGCCGCTTCACTCTCTCTCACTCTCTCTCACTCTCTCGTGCACCGCATCCAGAACATTGCAATCCGAGGAGATCCTCTGCTTTGCCTCCGGGCTGTGTGTGCAGTGGTACTGCATACGTGCGAAGGAGATGACGGAGCAAGTGGGTGCAGGGTTGACGCGTCGAGTGCGCCAACCCGTGGTAGTCGAGGAGCTCGAATTAATCGCAAGGTTTTTTTCGTCGGATGGAGATTCCTGTCCTTTTTATTGTCATTCGGCGCGTTTCTACATTGTTGCCGTTAACGTTATCGAGCGATTTATTAATCTATGGTGATTTTGTCGAGAGCGGTCCGAGCGAAATGATTTATATGTATAAGCTCGCGCGCGCATTACTCGAATATTGCGGGTGCGATTAATTAAACGTTATTTATAAGGCACCGACTGTCCGTTTTCATTATCGCTCGAGCGAATCAGAGGCGGAAATTGAATGGGAGAAACTAGTTTATAATAATCCATCAAATGCCTTATCGACTACAATATCTCACTCATATCGCGTTATAATTCTCTTCCTGTTTAATCAATTTTCAAGACTTGGAGAGAAAAAAATGCATGGAAAATTGAATAAACACGTTGGAATAAAGGATGCAGCTACGGCGGGTTCGGTGTCAAATCAGTCTTGAATTCCACTACCAATTTTCCCGCTTAACGTATTTTTTCCATAAAGATTAATCTAATGGTAAATCAAGTCGTACACATTCACTTTTAAACCCAACTAT
Organism: Megastigmus dorsalis; assembly: GCA_900490025.1. Classification (NCBI taxonomy): domain Eukaryota; kingdom Metazoa; phylum Arthropoda; class Insecta; order Hymenoptera; family Megastigmidae; genus Megastigmus; species Megastigmus dorsalis. Next base: position 85,283 of record UELU01141762.1, read on the forward strand.
TGCAAGATCTCGAGTTCCAACTCATTCCTATATATATATATATACGCTATCCGCGAATTGATCTATTAGCTTTCCCTCTCATAAGTTCCGAAGCCTTGGCCTATTAGCCTAAATCTAAACGATACGCGACGCATCCACTCTAATCTCAACGCTATTCCTTCGCGAATTCCTATTCCTGTTAAAGTCGTCTCCTTCAACGGCATCGCGCAATCCAAATCATCATCCGCACTAATGCAGAGCGTCAATTCACATATAACGGCAGCAGCAGCAGCAGCAGCAGCAGCAGTTCGTATATCGCAGGATCCTCACCAAGTCATGTGCGAACGGGGCCGATTATGCAGAGAGAGAGAGAGAGAGAGAGAGAGACAGCCACCGAGAACGAGTACACGTATACACACAAGCGTATTATATACCTATATAGGGAGGCACATCGCACGTGTGTACGGGACATGGCGTTGGTCGAGTAGGCGATCGATCGAGCCGAAGCGACAGGCCACTGGCCGTAGTCGTCGTATCATTGGCGAGCATCGCGACGACGACGACGACGACGACGACGGCGATGACGACGACAAGTGCCAATCGTGACTCGACTTTATGTGTGGGTGCAAGTGTCGTTGCGTGTGGATCCGAAAAAGAGTTGCAGCAGTGGCGTATAGTCCTCGACCATATCACCGCGAGTGTCTTTGCCCGACGTACTGAATTTATATTTTTGATGTATACTTAATGTTTTACCATTGGACTTTTCGTTTGTGCGCAAAAATTTTCGACCGTTAAAGAAAAAGGCGCTTGTCTCGCGACTTATTATATACCCTCGCCACCAACGTACATTTGCGCACAATTTTTTTTTCCAGCATCACGTGCTGCAGCCGGGACAAAAAGTTAAATAATGAGATTTCCCTATGCGTATATATATATAGCCGTGCGAAAAACCGTAATTCCCTCGAAGCAGCGCTGCGAGCAACGAAATCTCCTTTTTGCCCATATCCACCTAGCAGAGAGAGAGAGAGAGAGAGGGAGAATTTTAACTCCAGCTCGGACATACGATGGAATCGGTAGTCGAGTTTTCTTCTCTCCCGGCACGCCGCGCGCCCGTCTCTGCATAAGAAGCGAATGAAAGAGATGGATTAACGCAAAAGCTAACAAGCGAATTATCCTCCGAGATATATATTATGCGGCTGCTTTACGGGTGGTTAAGTACATGAAAGAGAGAGAGAGAGAGAGAGAGAGAGAGAGAGAGAAAAGAGAGCACCGACCGAGTGAAAAATATGCTCCTGGCTCCTTGCGTTTGAGCGAATCCACTGCTCACCTTTGCGCTGGAAAATTGTGTTATTTCGAGTAGGTGGGAGGGAGGAAGGGGG